>VYZM01006722.1:9020-48491 GCA_013398915.1 Dromas ardeola
TTTTTTAATAAAACATAGTATCTCTCTGCAGAGGAGCTTTAGCCAGGGAAGGACCAGACTCCTCAAAAGGCAAATTAGCTTTCCCACCAATAAAGTGACTTGACTTTATGAAAGAGAAGAAACCACAATCAAAGGCCAAGACCATCAAATGTGTTGCGGGAACATAGACCCTGAAATGCCATCTTACAATGCAGCCTGATGAACTATGGTGCACAAATCCAGCTTGACCTACATAAATAGCATAGTGTTCTTGGTTTGGTTGGGTTAGTTTTTAGCATGTTTTTTGTGTTTAGTTTTATTTTTTGTTGTTTTTAAACTTTCGTTGCTCTAAGCATCAGTATTTCCTTCTGAAGAGATGATAATAGAACACGTGCTTCAGGTATAAGGATGTGGCATACCATCTGGGGAATCTGTCTGTGAAAATGCAAAATATGTGGTAATGCAGCAAAGGAAAGGCCACACTCTAAAAGAAGTAAGGCAAAAGAACTTGTGCTTTTAGCTGTGTCTGTTCTCAGGCTTGGCAAGCTACAAGATTTATATATTTTGGCCAAAACTCCCTTCTAAACCTAATATCTTCCATGCTTGCTTTGGTTAGCCCACAACTGACCACAACACTTGCTCTACTTACACATCTCACAACTGCAAATGCTGTTGATGCAAGCGAGTTACCGCGGTTATGCAGCAGGGGACCATGGCATGTGCAATGCCTGAAAATGAGGATCTGTCTACATTTTCAGTACTGCATTTGTCTTGAGACACAAAACAAGGTAGCACGTCAAAACTAATTGTGCAGTTGCATTCTTTAAGTGTCTGAAAGTCAGTGGTTAGTTTCCTCCAGACTGCGAGCATATCATCCAGGTTACTAGCTTCAAGAATTTAATTTGGTTTTGACAACGTACCAAGACACTTACGTTACTAGAACTGTTTAAGATTTTCCAAAGCAATACTACAGTTGTGCATAATAGAATGAAATTCTTGACATTCAGTGTAACTGCTGTGACATGCCTATAGAATTTAACAGTTCCTCTTCAGGTCTCCCAGTACTGAAGGTTAGGTGTGATGGTACACAACAGTGACAAATGGAAGTAGACAGTCCAGGTTCTATGGTAGTCTATGGTGAGATCATTGATGACCATGTGATTGTTAATGGAAGATCACTATAAATATTGCTCACACCAACATTTGACATAACTAGTGCCCCCAAAGTTACTACAGGATTCCATGGGGTTAAGTTACCAAACTTCAACAGCCTGCATCAATACCAATATACCTTTTGCTCTTCTGGTCAATGAAGACAGTTGCCATGCTGAAGACTGGCATACAAACTGTTTTTATGTTGTATTGCTGTCCTGAGTTTAGGTGGGGTTTGTTGTTTTTTTTTGTTTTTTTGTTTAAAAGAATAAAAATTAAAGCCTTATTATAAGTTAGTCAGTTGATTGATTGTAATGCCAACAAAGCAAACCAAAAGGTCATGGCCTATTTCATGTTTCTAGTATCCAAATGAGACCATGTGAGTGGAATGACACAATATTTCTTGCCCTCATATTTGTATTCACACCATGCTGCCTTCAAAGTTTCTTCTAAAAAGAAACACTTGTGTCCCCACCAGGCACAACTGAAAAGGCTTTTGAGACAGTTCTCCATCCACTTAACCAGTTGAGTCTATAGCAGGCTGTATCTAAACCCTTCTTTCCCTGAATCACACTAAATTGTCCAACATTTTCATATTGGGTACAACTGTTGCCTACTGAGAAAAAGACTGAAGCAAATAGCTCTAAACTAGTACATATGACCTCACCAACTAAGGAAAATAATGACCATTTCTACTTGCTTAAGGGGTCAAGGGGTCTCTGTCTGGCACAAGTAGACCTTCAGAGACATACCTCATCTTTCCAGAGAAAAATAAATGGTATACTCCAGAGTCATCACAGGCTGTGGCCTCCACCTTATCTAGAATAACTTTTTTTCCCCAATATCATTCATTCCCAAGGCTCAGTTATCTGCCTTAGGAATCCAAAATCTAGCTGCAGCATAGCCCAGCTGTGTGACCTCAGCTCAGATTGGTAAACTGTGAAAAGTCTAAAGCAGAGTCACACAGGGTATAAAAGAGAAAGTTATGAGCTTAGACTGTGGAGATAGTAGTCATAAGTACCTCGAGGACTCAAAAGAAACACTAACATGGAAATATATGAAATCGTACAAGGAAAACAATCACATTTGTCATCTTCAATGGTTTCATTGAAAGATGGCAACACAAAATCATTAAGGGATCCATTACAGACTGCGTAGTGTTATTTTGCCTTTTACACAGCTATGTCAAACATAGTAGAAAATATTTCACTTCCTACCCTAAGCCTATCTTATATGCATGGGTACATTGCAAAGAGAGTATTTTGTGTTTCACTTTAAATCAAGCAGACTCTCGGTATATCTGGAAGAGGCAAACGGTGTATTTTGCAAATAGACTTCATACAATAAGACTGCCAGATGAACACACCTGTACTGAGACAACATTTTCATACTGAGAGAAATTAACAACGGCAAATACCATGCATTATCAGCACCAGAAAACAATACAGGCCTATTTTCAACATAGATACCTAACAAAAAGCATTACAGTGTACACTGCAGTGCATCATTAAAGTGTGGACACATGTTCCCAACATTAATTTCACATTTCAAATGCTGGTGACTCACAGCTTGTGTTATTCTGGGCCTCTGGTCAGCCCAGTAATAGACTGGAATTTTTTTATTAGTCTTCAAAACTGAGAAGTAGTTTAGTCCCTCTCAAGCTTTTAGTGGCACTACCCATGAGGGTTAACAATACAGAATTTAGACCCGTGAAGAAAAAGCATTGGGCCATACAAGTGTGCATGTGTGCAATCCCACTTGTAGCAGTCCCATCTGGCCGCCTCCTCTCCTTTGCATTAGCAAGTGTAGTGCAGGTTACAATAGGCAATGAGGATCTTCTTCAGTTTAGCCTAGAACTGTAGTATGATGGGTCTCCATCATCCTTCAAGGTACACATTCAACTGTGGCATAGCAGCTCGGATAGCTGAGGTAAATTCCTGGGAGAAAGGAGAAGTTGCCAACGAACAGCTTAATGACACAACTTGGCAGGAAGTAAGCAGGATCATCAAGAGAGAGAGGTGGCTGATCTCATTAGGCCCTACACCAAATGCAAAGAGGATTCTTGTCAGTCCCAGCCAGACTGGGAATTACAGGACACATGGGCTCCTTGCAGAACACCTGGCATCAATGGCAGTAGGATGTTGCAATCATCTTCAATTGCCTTGAGCACACAACAGGAAAAGCCCCTCCTGTTGGTGAAGAACCAGGGCTGGCCACAGGGACCAGGTTGACTGCATTATACTCATGAATCAGCCAGTGATACTTCTCCTTACCTCAGTTCTTCCATTCCCTTTTCCATATACAGGTACTCCTGCATCAAACACCCCTAACACTGAAACAGATACACTGTAAGACTTACCTCGTACAAATATCTGAGTGGAACAAACAAGTCATTCATTGCTGGCGTTCAGTCAGTTTTATAGCCAGTAATTATCTGGGGGTGAAACCTGGTGACTGGATATATACCACACAAACTTATACAATATAACCACAATGCCTGGACATTTAAGAAAAGAAACAACATGAGCTATTACTTGGAATACCGTGCATGCAATGTTATATATAAATACTTTAGTTTAAAGCATAACATTAACTATCAGCATTTATATACAGTTTACAGATAGTAGGAGTATAAACGCCCACTAAATGGGCCCATTAGTCACATGCAAATCACAACATTATGCTCCATCAGCCAGAGTAACCGGACAGGAAAATCCACTCCCTGCTGACCCCATGGGGCTCCTTAGAAAGAAGGAGGCTTTGAAGACAGGGGTAGGCAGAGCATGGTTGTTTCTTTTCCCTTGTGTTGCAGTCAGAATAGAATAGCTTGTTGCTGCTATTCCAATAGAAAGCTTGATTTCTGTCATCACCCACATGCTGCCTCATGCACTCATACATCCCACTAAGGGTTCCAGTACACTCATCTTTTAAAGGTAATCTTTTACAGTTATTTTAGTTAGAGTCAGGATTCACCAAGAATATTCACTAATTATTTCTTTCAAGTATTTTACTCTTCAAAGCCATACAAGTTAATTTATTTGTCCCGGCTGCATCACTTGGCTGCAGCTAACAAATCCAGCTATAAACACCCATAGAATTTTAGAAGAGAGATTAGCCAATAATTATTTTATTGTTAATCAAGTCTAGTGGCATTTTAGAAGATGAGAAAATCAGGAGTTGCTGTGGTGCTTTGTTCATTTATTTTAAGTTAGGAAGGTTTTCAGAGACAATCAGCAGAGCAAGGTGCTTCCATCTAGCAACTTCAAACATAAAGGCTTCAGGACAATACACTAGAAACAGAGTAGAAGAAAAACATTAGATGTTATTAAGCTAAAAGATGAATCAAAAAGATAAAATTCTTTCTTTCCTCCAAAAACCTTTGATCTCAATTACAAAAACACCTCCTCTCCCCACCCTCCCAAATAAAATAATAATAAAAAAAAATTAAAAAAGGTATTTTCAGTGCTTTTTGCAGTGTTTATCAGGCAAAGAAATTACTCAAATCTATCCAAGGATCAAGACCATCAGAAAATAACTCTACAGCAGAGCTAAGGGCAGGTCTGAACTTAAATGGAGCCACTGGCACAATGGGCTGAGGGAGTGGGTGAGGATGCCAGGGGAGGCTGGTCAGGGCAATTAAGGCACATCAGTGCTCTTAGGGCCCTGACATCCAGTTGGTATGAAATGAAAGCAAGCATTTAAGAAAAACAAGCAAAGAAACAAACATCCTTTTAATATTTACCAAAAAGTTAGAAAGATAATTATTTGATATTGAAAATCTTTTCACAGCAGTCTCTATCTCAGAATTTGCATTTATGTACGCACAATAAAAAAAGTTTACAGGTTGAGATAATATCAATCTTATGCTTGTCTATCTGTATACAAATACATTCTTTTGATAATCAGTGCTGGAAATCATGTTAGGAATGACAGCAGGAGGAAAAGAGCAGGTTACTGTTTGAAAATAAAAGTTAATTTCCCTTGTATCTGCACGCCTGTGAAAGCAAAGGTGGATCTTCAGCAGAAGAATTTGGAATTGAACCGTACGAAAAAAAGCAGATGGAAGACATGTCAGTTTATAGTGCTATGGTTTAATGCCTGACACCATCTTCTTCAAAGAAGTTTACGATTAAGAATATAGCCATGTAAAGTGTTAAGTTGGTGGTTGTATTTCTATCAATTGTTTTTCATATATCAACAAAAACATAGTAGTGACGTAACAGAAATAGATGTCTTAACAGTAAGGACATGGATCTATGAAGACAGGCTGAGAGAGTTGGGGTTGTTCAGCCTGAAGAAGAAAAGGCTCCGGGGAGACCTTATAGCAGCCTTCCAGTACCCAAAGGGGGCCTGTGAGAGAGATGGGGAGGGACTCTTTATCAGGGAGTGGAGCGATAGGACGAGGGGTAACAGTTTTAAACTGAAAGAGGGGAAATTTAGATTAGCTATTAGGAAGAAATTCTTTACTGTGAGGGGGGTGAGGCACTGGAACATGTTGCCCAGGGAAGCTGTGGATGCCCCATCCCTGGAGGTGTTCAAGGCCAGGCTGGAGGGGACTTTGAGCAACCTGGTCTAGTGGGAGGTGTCCCTGCCCATGGCAGGGCGTTTGGAACTAGATGATCTTTAAGGTCCCTTCCAACCCAAATCATTCTATGATTCTGTGATTTAACGAATTTAGACCTGGAAAATACATGAAGTTAACACATGCAGTGAAAAACAGAGCTAAAGGTGTATCAAGAGCCATAACAATGAGATACAGAAATAAACAGAGTTTGCATTTCAGAAAAACTCTATTTTTGCAAAGGAAAAAAAAAAAGAAAAAAATCCACCGGCACAATATGATATTATCAAGGCTGAAAGGCAAGGACACAGCTAACAAACACTGTCAATAAGTATCAGGCTGAAAAATGTAAGAACTAGTGTCTGAAATCCTGCTGTGACAAGCCTAAACACACTTCAAGTGGAAAAGTTTTTTAGTGACAATGGCCTATTTTAAAAGCCTACTAAATTACACCTCCATCTGTAGATGAGTACCATGCAAATGTATGAAAAAATCTTCTTAACACAATATTTAATGCTGAGTGTAAAACAACAAAAGAAAGTCCAAATGATATCTTGAGGACCAATCAAAAAAAAAAAAAGAGAACAGCATAAATTTTGCAATCTCATTTCAGTCATGATACAGAAATCAATACATTTGAATAGTCTGTTAAAATTATTTTAGTTTAAATCTTTAATGATACATATAAAATTTTCATACAAGCCCCATTTATCAGAAATATGTTCAGAAGTAAAATACGCTTTTACAAGTGGGGAAAGAATGAAAAATATACTTAAATGTGACAGTGAATAAAATTGTATAAAAACTTCATTTCTTTAAATACACAGACCTCAGTTTATTTAAGTTTTGTCTTCTTCAAGTTTAAATACATTTATATTGTTAATTTAAAATATAATTTTAGTTTTCTGAAGTATTGAGGCGATGCCATTGAATTTTAGTATCTAATGATACTTACGATAATATTTACTCTGAAGCTACTAAATATTCTCTTTGAAGCTTCTGTATTAAGTATTTTTAAACAGTTTGAAACCTATGTGATAATTAGGGGTTTTTTAGAAGAAATGCTGACGTTCCACTCTTTTTGGAACATAATTTCATTTCAAAACCTGTATACTATTTAAGCTACAGCAAAGGTTCCTATGGTCAAGTTGTCACAGACATTCTCCACATGGAAAACACTGATGAGACTTTTCAAATCCTGTTCACATCAGCACTTAAAATGTAATACGAATTTGTACCTGGTGTGAACAATTTGCAGTAAGAGGTCCAGAATCAAAATAAACGGAAAGTTTTCAGAAGTGATTTTGTAATGGTCAATTGAAAATAATTTCAGGACCTATGTCAGCAATCTGTATTATCACCTAATTATGTTTTAATCATAAATAACTTAGATACTTATTTCCAGCAGAAAAACACATACACACAAATTAAAATTAATTGGAGGTTCTTCTGTGTTTCTCCTGCTGTTATTTCCTTTTACGATGTTAGTTGTCAGAGACTAGAGTTTCATATTTTTATCCTAAAATAAATCCAGTATGTGCTCAGTTCAGAAAGATCAGCATAAATTTAAACTGAGAGTAGATAAGGGTAATATAAAACAAGACTGTTACCTTTGGTTTTCTTCCAAACTAAAATTCTGCTCTAAGTTCTATTTACAAACAGGAATCCTAAATCACTGCATAATAATAAAATTATAGCATGAAGTTGAACATAAGTTTTGAAAGACATTTTTCACAAAGGTAACTTTATTTCTAGACTCCTTTGATTACAAGGTAACAAGTGAATTGCAAGTACGTTGTTGTTGTTATTGTTGTTGATTGCCATGTGGTTTATTGGCCTAAAGGGAAAATGTGTTGTTTTTACATTAATTACACCAGCCTCAGTGAGATATATCCCCCCATTCTCTTTAAATGCTCTTCTTACTTTCAGGTGACAGATACAGCATGACCTTTCAAACTTCTTTTACTTGGTGCTTCAGTTTGAGAACAGCATAAACTGACTTTGAAAATATCAGTATACATATAGCACACTAACTAATGACAAATATGGGTATTGTTCCCAAAAAGAGTGCCCTGCTGCCTCATAAGCTTTTCCATTTTCCCTCATATGTCTGGACTCTCTGACCTGAGTATTGATTTTTCATTTGCCATATTTCACCAGCTCTGCTCGTTGTTTCAGGTCCCACTTAGAATAGCAAAAGGCTTAAATTCTGCATGCCATTTATAGACATTATAGAGATATGTTCTTGGACATAATTTGCTTGCCTCAACTTCACAAACACAAAGTGAGTGCAATGAGCCTTGACACCAGCCAGAGATCAATAATAATACCTGAAATGGTGAGTTGTGATGTCATCAAGGATGAATTTGATCAACAGGGACGCTGTAGCGCTTCCCTCCCAGCAGAGATCAGAACATTGCCACGGGGCTGTCTGCCGGGCATGGACACAGAGTGATCGAGGTGGGACTGTTACCTGCTGGTCTGGACCATTGCCTGGGGGTCAGAGCAGCCTTGTGTCTCCCCACAGCTCTACTCTACCATCTCAAAGGAGCAGGAACCAGGGCAGGGCTCATTTGGTGGCTCAGATGATGCTGTATATGCATACGTGAGCGAGTGTGAGTGGATGAGCAGCTTTCCCCGGCAGCCTTCATGTGGTCCAACTAATAAATTGAACTTAGCGTGTTAAGTTATTTGGTGTTCCTCTCCCTCCCTCTGCTTTGACATCCCTGTTTGCATCTAATATTTTTTTTCTTAATTTCCTTCACTAGCTTGAATCTTTTTCTGTTTATAGTACTCCTTCCGCTCCAAAATAGAAATTTCAAGCAGGTATGACATTTATGTTGACAGTTCCAGCTTCCTCCTTTTCATCTGACATCAAAATCCCAAAGCTATCCTTTGCCTCCAATAAAGATGCAATATTGATATGATTTGATTAAGCCTATGTATTGTTTTATCATTAATCCATTGCAAATTTGTCATGTCCTATATAAATAACTGGCAGAAAAAAGTTAACATGTACAGAACTCTTTTGGATTAATACTTCTAAGCAAGGATTTTCCACTTTAACTCAAAACATAAATCAGGCCATACAACCAACATTCAGTAACTGCAAATGCAAGCCAAGTCAATGCCCCTAGCCACAAAGAATTAATGCACACACTGAGAAATTTGGGAGTTAAGAACACTTCATGTAAATAACTTCTGATTAGGCATGCTTGTAGGCATGCTTAACAAGGTCTAGGCATTCTTCCTAACATTTTTTTTTCATTACACATTATTTTCCACTATTCATTCCTTATTTTCAACTGTTTTCAGTTACATAAAGCTTCCAGAAAACTATATAATTAAGTAGGACTAAACAATAACCATCCAGAATCATCTGAATGATGGATGCAGATCACAAGGAAAAAAGTTCATCAAAGCAACTTCTTTTGGAGTACAAAGATCCTGCGGCTGCCACTGCATTTGCTAAGGGTCCCAGCTACCTCCCATGCGTAGTTGTCCAGTCATAGGCAGGGGTTGCTCCTCTCTTTTTACCAGATAGGGCTTGGGGGTAGAGTGTACACCAGACTTTTCTAAATAAATTAAATATTCATTACTACTTCTTTACAAAACTATTATATAAAAACTTCAAATTCTTTGGATTTTTAAATGAAGATATTATCTAAGCTTGAAGAGCACTAAACGTATATTTGGTCATGTTTACATTTTTCTGAGAAGACTCATGTATATTGGTCATTAAAATCCTTGGAGAACGCAGGAAGAAAAAAGGAAAACTGTAAATTTAAAAAGGCTTGTAATTTATTTTTATATATACTTACTATATTTTAGTTAAGGTGAGTAATATTAATAAAGAACTTTTTTATTTTCTTAATTCTTTCAAGTGTATTTTGTTAAAAGAGTTTTCCCATCCATTTATATGAGAAATTATACTGTGGTCTTAAAGTGGTTGAAATACTTTGAAAAGATAATGAAAAGACTTGCTTGTAAGCAAACAATTCACATGAAATGGAAATTATTTTTGTAATCTCTTTCTAGTTAGAAGAAAATAAATTTTTGAAATAAGAGAGCTGGAAAAACTGCAGTGTAATGTTTACTGATAAAATCTTGAAAAAGCCTGCTGGCTACATATTTAGATATTGCTTATTTAAATACAGGTAAATTAATTGTTTTTAGATAACAGAAAAGTGCAATTTAGACATAAACATGTGAAAAGAATGTTTTTCAAAGTCAAATGCAAGAAAAATGAAACTTAGGAGAGACTGGGCATGAATAATTTTAAAATTTTAAGTTAAACTATTGGTGAATTGGTTATCACGCTGCCAAACTGGTCTTCACATCTTTAATTAATGCCTGTGGCCAACCAGTCTAAGAAACAAAAAGAACTGCTTTCTGTTATTTTGCATCAAGGTGAAATGACTTCACTTTAGTTGGTTTTGAGGTGGGTAATTCTCTGTGGACGAAGTTATGTTCTGGATCTTGAAAACACCCTCCATATCCTCTTTTTTTGCTTGGTGTGCACGAGTAACGCTGCTGACATCTGGCAGGTGTTTGTTCTGTTGTTCAGTCCCTAACAGGATGGGCAAAAGGAGAGTAGTAACAGGTTCCATGTCCTCCATGCCCAATTTGGAGCAGTTCCACATCTCTTGAGAATACAGGTGCACTCTGTGCAGGAAGGGATATATTACTTCAAGAGTTTGATTTCTCATCTGTATTGTGTTTGTATTGTGTCACCTCTTGGGCCAGTGAATCATGGAACAGTCACACTGTTCCTCTATGGTGATTATCTTGAATTTTCACAACAAGGCTATCATTTACTTGAATTCAAAATTTTTTGCTGATCCTGAACTACCCAACAGCAGGCAGGAGATTGTCTACTTCCTGAGTTGTCTACCAGCCTGTTTTTTGAGAAAAAAAATTGGAGTCTCTGAAAATTTTGGTGAACAGCAAAGATGTGGTCCTGGTTTGCATCAACCTAAACTTCTGCCAGAAGCTAGTAAGTACTAGTCTCATGGCTGGGACTTACTCCTTGGGTTAAGAGTAAAAAAAGAAAAGGTGAAATACAAAGGTGAAATATATAGGAAAACAAAAAAGCTTACATGGGAATAGGGTGCAGAAAAGGTAAAGTAAAACAAGAACATGATTTAAAAATGGAAAAGATCTGAAGAGGTACAAGCAGCTGGAAGGTCAGGATTGTCAAAGAAGCAAGTTCGTAGAGGTTTGACACTAGAGGGCAAATGGAAAGTTATTTGTTCCCCTGTATAGCCCACAAATCAACTGAAAGTTTTGCAGTAGTAGCTCCTGTGGGTGCCATAGCTTTCAAATGGTTCATGGATGCTATGTGCCTAACAAAGAATTTTTGATACTGCAACCCCACATAAAGTTTCTCCTTAGTGGAAATGTATTAGCATTGGTACTTCAACTTTGGTTTCCTGTGAAGGAACTCAACTGTTTGAAGTAAAATTGCTGAGACCTTAAGTGGTATGAGACAATTTGAGATGATTTGGATTCATGTCAAAGGAGTCAGACTGCTGATATAGATACACAAACTGATTCTCCTGGGAAGGAAGCACAGAGTATGTTAATTGCAGAGGGTACTGTTGCAGTTCTGCTAGGTTCTGGAGATACTCTTACTGATTAAAGTACAAATCCTGGAAATGTGGTTATGCTACTTGTACCGTCTCATTTAGTAACCTTTCCAAAAAATGTTGTCATACCTTTTTGTACAGAATAATTTGGGAGACTTGGCAGTAGAGGAATTCAGCAAACATTGTTTAGTGTGTTTTTGACTATCAGCAGTTTGTCTGGTTTGAGAAATGCAATAAGAATTTTACTTGAAAACTTAAGAAGAAAATCCCAACTAGTCTGCTCAAAATTGCATAAGTGAACTCTGACCATAGCGTTTAGCAGTATTAGGGGAAAAATACTGAACGTTACTAGTCCTTTCTGACAACTGATCACATACCACTGATTATATGATTCAGGAGATCTGTTTAGTTTGAAGACCTGATGGGAAGAAAAACAAAAATCTCAAATGTATATGACATGTTTAGTGTGCCTAAAATACTACTTCTCAGATCTGACTAATGTTCAGTGTGTGGAATTGTTGCCACCTGGAACATCTTTTCAACTGGGGAACTTGTCAGGATGACGAAAAAATCAGAATTATTCCTTTTTCACAAAAAAAAAAACCACCTTATTTTAAAGTTTGAACTGTGAAGTATGATTTTAAAATGCAACCATCTTAGTCCTCTTGAAAAAAAAAAAATCAGTTATTTCCGTGCAAAAATCAAGATCAAACTAATATTCATGCAAATATTAGAATCCAGGTGAAATATTTTTTGCTGTATTCTGAACATGACTTGCACTGAGACTGGTTTTGCAGCTGGGTAAGCATTTAAGGGTGCTTTGATCTAAACAAGAGCCTGCAGTAGTCTCATTTGATGACATTCACATAAAACTGCTTGTAAATTTGAATTAGTTCTAGACTTGCTTGAAACTTCTAATTTCCATTTCTCAGGCAACATTTTAAGTGTGAAATTTATGCTTATGAAGCAGAACTTTTTAATAAATGCTATACATCATGGAATTTGCAAATTGACTCAGGAAAATACTTGGCATCTTGTGGGAAGATTTCACACTTTTTTTTCACAACACCTTTGTAATGTGCTTATTGAAGCTTTCTTGCAATGAGGAGATTGTAAAAATGAAAAAAAAAATCATCACTTTAGAGGCATTCCTCTTGAACTTTTTATTTTCTTTCCATTAAGGTCATAGTCACCACTTGCAAATACTTCAGTCAGTGCAACTGGCTAACACCTTTGATCTGCTAAGTGACAACTAAAACCAAGGTCAGCTGCATGATTTTATTTGATTTACCTTAAAGAGAACAGATTTTTTTCTTCTTTTTTTCTTTTTTTTTTTTACAATCCTCCACTGAATATAATAAAACAGTTTATAGCTCTGCCTCCTTCACAGGTTTTGACCAGTTCAGAAATTACATCTGAAAGTATAGTTACCAGAATTCCAATATTCCTGTCAGTCTCTAGCTGTTACAATTATTTCCTTTTCGTCATCTGGATCATTGCTTCCACCACTGATAAGAACAAATAGGGGTTCTTGAATGAATTTATTAGTGCAATTGACAAAACATTTTGTCCAGATGCAGAATTATTGGGAATGTTACTACCAGAGATCATGGTTTTGTAAAGTGATCAAGTGCCTGCAAATGGAAATTTGTGTTTTACAAGGAAAATAGAAAGCAATACCTCAGTCTCAATAATGGTCCTTAGGGAAATGTGGTTTTATTCTCCTAGAAATACAAGGGTGTGCAAGAGGAGAGTGTTGTCTTTCATTTGGAAATAAAACATGACTTCTGTGAAAGGCAGCTTCTGCAGAACTCTGAAACCTTTTTTGTTGTTGTTTCACAGTGGACAGATCAGGAAAGTGTATTGTTTCCTCTGTTCATTTTCCTGAACGTTTTGTTCACGTTGCTACAGCTCTTTGTGCAGCATCATGAAAGTTACTGATTTCTCAAGTTTGTCCTGCAACAACATTAATTTGCTACACATGATTGACCCATGCTTTGAGCAGTTATTTGAAAACATTTGTAAGACATAACACACTATGTCGGAAGAAGACTTGTAGAAGATAAACCTAGCTAGTCCTTCGAGCTGTGTTGTGATGAGCATTGCTGATGGTGCTATCTCCTGCTCAGAACAAAACCATGTACAGGATAAATAGGACACTGCAGCGTCTGCATTAGAATCATAGAATCATAGAATCATTTAGGTTGGAAAAGACCTTTAAGATCATCAATTCCAACATCAGTATGTTAACAGTAATTGAAGCAAAGCATGGTCTGAAAGCAATTTCTAGTGAGCTTTTTGTGCCTCTGTCAGGGTTGGGACAGCATTATTTTGGTTTTGAAATTTGCCTGACCACACCTTTTCCGCATAATATATTGCTATTATCTTGATTGTACCTTAATAAACTCCCACAGTTGTATACTCACATAAGCCTGGACCACTTTCTTATTTTCCTGACCCCTCATAAACAGAATAGTATACCGATAACCAGTTCTATTATGAAAGCTCTTCCTTTCATTTCCTTTTCCTTTACTGAGATCATGCTTTCCATTGTCATCCCACAGTCCAAGTTTGGATTGTACTGAAGGGAAAGCATGGAAGAGAAAGTACTGGAGGGAAAGCCAGAGGGAAAAAAGCTTAATTGTTAAAGTACCTTTTGAGGCTGTGTCCATTCTAGTAAATTAAGTATGACTAGCAACATTTCTTAGCACTAGAACATGAATATTCTAGCAAGCTCTTTCTCTGGGAAAACTTGTTCAAGTCCAGCTAGTACTTTCCCCCTAAAATTCCCAGGCCCAGTTCACATTTCAGGGAATATCTTTGTTTACTTGTATAGATAATACTATGCCACTTTTGGACTGCGGGGCTGTCACTACTCCAGATGGCCTTCAACCCTTGTGTCTGCCATGCCACACTTGAGGCCTCATCAGACGCAGGTGTCATGCTATGTATGTATTTTTTATTAGGAGATAGCAAAGCTGCCTTTTTACTTTTTTTATCGTGCAGGATGGTAGATCTAATGCACTGTGAGTTAAAAAGGCCACCTGAGGAAGTGTCCAGGGCTCTGACCAAATAAGCTTCATACTAGGTTTTGCTACCCACGATAGCAGAGTTCAGCCCATGGAAGTGATAAAGGTGCACAGCTTGACCACTCAGTGCAAAGGTTAGGTGAAAAAGCTGACACCTTCCTAGGCGGTGTAACTCCACAAGTATGCCTACAGTACGCTGAGCTGCAATGAGCCCTTCTGATTTTGTTCTGTATGTTGATGTGGATAAGACTGATCAATCATGAGTGAAGAATCTAGGAGAAGTTATGCAAACCTCCAACTTTTGTTTGGTGGATTTCCTCACATATCATTGTCTAGTTAGAGTTAGGGTAGCAGTGACTTCAGTACTTTTTGTCAGGATGAGCTCGCTGAGGTCTGAGATGTGGTGACTGGTAGCCAGTACCAGCTAGGAAGCTACTCAGTCACTGAACCTCTTTTTCATGGTCATTTCAAAGCATTGCCATCAATGCATGGCTTCTGGTGATGTGGCCCATACACAGATGTGTGGCATTGCTGCTGGAGTTGAAAGACATTTGAACTAGGACTTCTCCATCACTTTCTTCTGAAAGAAAGTCAGCTCGTGTCCATTGAAACTGGAGATGCAGGTCAGCTCAAGGCAGGTGGTGAATTTTTTAAGACAGAGATTTCTGTCAGAAAACCAGTTTAGGTCTCATCCAAATTGCTACTATTTTCACGATAGGAAAAGGGAAACCCCACCTCAAGAATGGAAGCAGCACCAGGAATATACTTGTTAGTTTCAGTGCAAATTAGTGATATAAGGTGTTAGGGTATGCATTCAGATGACCAATGCTGACGTGTGGTTATACTAACAAATCAACACAATAAAAAACTGAAGAAATTAGAAACATTATAGATTACAAATGAGGGGTACTCAATGAAATTGCTGACCAAAGCAGAAAATAGCAGAGAAACCATACAATAAAGATCAAAGATCATCAGCAAAACTGGGGGCAATGGAGAAAGATTAAACAGTTGTGGGATGTTGATTTGCAAGAAGATAAGGTTGAATGTGACTCGGGTTGTTTGGGGATATCTTTCAAGGAACACTGTGCCTGGTGAAAACAACAAAACAGGATAAAAAATTGTTTCTCTGGCTACATGCGTATGCCTTTTATAGCCAAAGGAGAGCAACGTTTCCTCTAATGTTGATGAAATAATGCCCCAACAGGAAAGGCTGGACTTCCTAATAGTACCCTTCATATCAAAATGGTGTGAGCATTGGTTGCCTTTCTCACATAAACAGCAATTAGGAACAGAGATTAATATCAACAATTTTTTTTGCGTGTGTATTGATGTAACCCTGTTATGTGTCAAAACCATCCATTTATTTATTTATTTATTTATTTATTCTTAAAGAAGATGCTCAGTCACTTACTTCAGCCTATTCAAAGTTGCCTAAAGGGGTGTAGGGTAAAGCAAAGCAGCTGGGCAGCGGGATCCCTTGCTTTTTCAAGAATAAAGAGATCCTCTACTCATTACATGATGATATCGCCTAATGAAGTAAATGATCCTAATTTTAGCTTTCCGCTCTGAAAACATCTGTGCACTTCTGAGTCAGACAACAGGACCATGAGCTTCCTGGTTCCTGTCATAGTCCTGATTAAAAAAGACTCAAATGTCATTGAGTATTGACGCTATCTGTAGTGTGTGTGTGGTATTTAAATTTTGAGCTTCCTGACACTTTCTTGCACTGAAATTAGACACTGGACCATCACTTATGTTTTGCTATATGCTTGCTTAAAACATCTACGGTGCATAAAGTGACACTGAGTGTAATCTTATGCAATCATAAGTTACACTATGTGTCACCTCTATACGTAGCTGAGAAGTACAATCTTTTCCAGAGGCTAAGAAAATAAACCCAAGGAATATGAGAAGTATAAGAAGTGGGAGGTTTATTTTGCAGCATAAACAATGGATAACCTTCCAATTACAGCTACTATTCTATTACACAAAGATGTCTGTGTCCTTTTTCTGAGTTTATCTGTTGGTTATGTTAACTTTCAAAGCAGCTACAAGATTATTGCCACATTTGATTTAGTAGAATGGATGACAATATTCTATGTTCTACATGCACTATGACTTAGTAGTTTTATAGTTTGTTTTTTTCCATGATAAAACTGGCATGGCAAGAAGTATATATAATTTATATTTCCAGAGGCAATAGCTACTTTTACTCAAGCTGAAAATAGAAACCAAATCTGCTTTTAGGTAAGTTGGGAAAATTCCCTCAAGTACTTTGCATCTGCTATACAATGTTGAAAAAGAGATGTTTGGAGATTCATGGCAATTATTTCCAGCATTCTACAGAAATTAATTTTCTTGCTGCTATTGCTTTTCATGGACTAAATTCAGTCTGAACATATGTGCCTTGTTAAAAGCGAATGCTTCTCTTTAGGATATTTATACACAGACCAGCAGTCAAAGCTGTGATTCTTATCTCGTGTTGGGTCAACCTGATAGTGGTTAATCTGAATGATAAATATTGCCACTTCATTTTACTGAATGTTTCTTTAAAAAGAATAAGTGACTTTTCTCCCTTTGATTTAGTTATGTAGATGGGAAATGTGCTTATTTCAAATTTATAACCAAAATCAGTAGTTTTCTAAAAAGGGATTTTTTTCTTTTAAAACTTTAAGCACCCTGCTTTGGATGTTCTATTTTAAATGTCCAGAGCATCATTTTTAAACTGCTGATTTATCTTTATTCTTCATTCAGTTTGCATCATTTTCTCCCCTTTAATCTCTGACCTTTTACATGCTGCTGTTAGAGCCATACTTAGCAAATATCTAGAACTCCTATTAATTTCAGGGAAACTTCCTTGCACCAAGGTTTCATCCTGATCCAGCTGTCAGTGTAATATCTATTTTTCTGTTTTATAATATATACTGACATTGAAGAATACCAAATATTGTTGTAGTGTGTGTGGCACTGTGAATTAAATATATTTTCTGCTACCAAACATACATAATCACTTTTAGATTTTTGCCTATTTTGAGGTACATTGATTATTTCAGAATCCCACAATTACGTCTTGCAGAATAAACAAAAGAACAGGCCAAAAGAGAAACGTTGTAAAATGAATGAGAAATCTCAATTCCCGAAGTCTTTTTGTATTGTTCTAAGTGCAGTATTTCCGCATCAAAGTATTCAAAATAGCTTTTATTTGTTTGTACTTTACATACTTTGTGTGTATTTTGTTGTAATACATGTGTGGAAAGACTCGTTGAACAGATTATGCAAAATGAATGTTGAATAAAACAAGTCACGCTTTTTCTGCATTATAGGTAAACAATGTTACAAACTTTATTTGGGAAGGTTTTTCTTACATTATTGAGACAGAAGAAAGTTTGCATGAATAACCACATTTTGTGTTGCATCTGATGGTATGAAGAAAAATGTTGTTCAAGTCAGAAGACTAATGTGACAGACCTAACTTCAAAATTGTTTTATCTCAAAGTTATCTGAAAAGGGGTTAGATTATGGTAATATTTATCTCTATTTCTTAAGCTTATTTATAGTGGCACATAGTGCTGACATACAGAGGCATTTCTAGAGCAGGGGAAGTCAACTTAGTTTTTATGTGGCAGAGTAATCACAGAATGGTTTCTGAGAACCATTATAAAATAGAAATATCTCAGAAGCTAGATTCACTGATTTACTTGCTGACATAGGCAATGTGGGTATCTCACACATTCTCATTAATTTTGTTACCTTTCCGTTACTAAGATAAACTGCAAGTAGGATTATTTACAGGTATCTTGATACAAGAGAAATACAGTTTAGCTGAGAAACAAGTGAAATATACTTTACTTAGGAAAAAGGAGAATCTTTTTTCCGGCGCTGAAAAACTTTCACTGCTTCCTGGGCTGCTTTTTGTCTGCATTAACACATCCATGACAAGGCAGAATATGTCAAGACTTTCAAAATACAGCCATACTATCTACATCCTCATCTATCTTTCTGTCTTGCTTTAACACTGCTTACATGAATTTGCTCTAAGTCTCTAGGTCCTCCTGTTGATTTGCTGTCGATGTTGTGGTTAAAGTCCAAAGACCTTATGTGATGACATGCTTTAAAATATTCCATGATCATGGTACCTCCTGTAACCACATGAATTCCCTGTTAGTGGTTGTCGATCCAGAGATTTTATTCCTGCTGGGACCATCTGTTAAGCAATGGCCATGGCCAGTTCAGAAGAACAAGGTAGCGATTCCCTTTCCCAGAAATTCCAGGTTCTTTTGTGCCAGAACCTGTTCTATATCTTCATTTCCCAGTTTTGGGGTCCTTTCAGGTGCCTTCACTGGCCATCATTTGTTTTGCAGGTGGGACCATTTCTAAGACAAGGTACTTTTGTGCAAGAGGAGTACACTTTGTTTAGGAAACAAGAAGTTACGATCCATGACTGATGCTTATCTGATATTCTTCTCTCACATGCCTGCTATCTGCCATTCATGCTGAGCCGTGTGATCACACAGAGTCTGAGGATGCATCCTGACACTCCACAAGTAATCCTATGAGTGAGGTCTTCCTAAGGACTTGACTCAGATGACCTTTCTTCCCCTTCTCTGTGGTACTTTGTCTCGTGTAAAAATGGGTTTCTCCCGCTCTTTGATTCTTGGCAAACAATTTGTTTTCTTGCACTCTATTTTCATTGTTTAACTTAATCGGCCAGGAAACACATTCAAATTGATGCATGCAGGAAATATAGTTTATACATGCAATTTGTTTTATCAAAATGGCAAGGAAATAGGTTACAGGTGTATTCAAGGACATCAGGTAGACACCACCCTTCCAGAGAGATCTTCAGCTAACTTTTAGAAAATCTTCATATGGGCATCAGCCCCAGAATTCCAGACAGAAAAACAGTAGAAAAAGTGTCCTCATCCGAACTGGCTCAGTTAGGGTTCTGAACAACTCCTCCCAAGGATGGATGGATTTTTCTTCTCATCTCTTACATAATATTGGTCTTACTCAAAAGCTAATAAGAGGCATAATAAAAAAAAGATGTAATCCATCTCTTGATTTGCCCGTGCTTTAGAATTAGCTAGCTCCACTGTTTAATAAGAAGTTAGTATGCCTTGGCAGAGTGAGTCTTTTAGCTACAGCGTTTAAGATCTGTGTTTGAAAAATGGCCAGACACAAGACAGCAGCAATACTTATTTATCTAGCCAACTATGTTTGCTCATGATTAGCAAGTATTAGTATTTGAATGCCAGGTCTGCAGGCTTCATTTTTTTGTAAGGAGCAAAGAACTTGAAAACACCTGGAATTTGTTGTTTCATTAGGGACTAAATGATCTTAATTCTGCAATCCTTTTTCCTGCATGAAAGGTAAGGTGTGACGGCCTTGCAGAAAATGCATTACTTGCCTCCTGTTTAAAGACCATAAATCACTATTTATATTACCTTTTGCAAATAATAAGACTAGTTAAACTGCTTATCTTAACATCTATGTACAATTCTCAGCAATCAGTTTCTTTCGTACTATGTAAATTTGTCAGGAAGAAATCTATACTCCTGAGGGCAAAGAGACACGTAGTTGCTGTACCTCCGATTGCATATTCAGTGTGGGATTTTTTCAGTAAATGTTCTTCTGTGAACAGGACTGGCGTTAAGATGAAAAATCTAATTTCAAATAACAATTATCGTTTTCTGAGAAATTAAATAAAATTCATTTTATGAGAGTGGTAGAAACTGTATTTCTAAAATTATGTCATTATCACAACTGACATGTTAAGAGAGCTGTGTCACGGGGATGTTGGGTGTGGTGGCCACTGGAAGAGAGCCACACCGCTCATTGACTTACAACCAAAACTTTGCTTGGCAGGATTGGTATAGTGAGTGTGTAACAATTCCTTTTCTGCAAAAACACACATGCCTACACACTGCATTCAAAACAGAGGTTTAGCCTGTTGCATCACAGCCCTTGCATCTTGTAAACTACTGCCCTGTCTTTAATCATGTGGTGTTCATTAAGTGGTGTGGGGAATTGATGACTTCAGCTTCTGTGATTAAGTGGGTTGCACTTTTGAGAAGTGCAATTGTAAACCCAACAAAATACTAGTTTAATAAAGAAGTTATCAACATCATAAATAAACAACTCTCCCATGCCCCCCAAACTTATACATTTCTTTTTAATTGAGCCAAATAATTCATAAACAAAGATATATAGAAAGAGAAATGAGGATCTTCATTGTGAGTGTTTATTTTTTCCAGCTGAACCAAACTCCCTGTTTCTGAATTCCTTTACTGAATGCAGTCTGTTAATTCAATGTCAAATGCTATCTTCCAGGAGAGACCATACGTTCACTACGCATAGCTTTCAAGATAAAGTAATACTGAAGTATTCCCAGAGACTTCTATTCACCAGAACTTCAGTGTCTGGAAGGTCTCACCTTCTCCAGCTGTGCTGAGGTTACGTAAAACAGCAGGCAAATATACTGTTCTGGACTGCCAAGACAGCACAGTCCTGTAGGACCACACTGTCATATGGGGCAACTATAAACAGCTGTGAGCACAAATTTTTCTGAAGTGGAGCACTGACATCCAGAGCTTTCTGCCAAAAGCTGATATTCTCCCAGTGTCATCAGCCCATCGTGTTCCAGGCACCTGAGCCTGTCATGAGGACCGCGATAATTATGTTCTGCAGCCTCGTTTTGCGCAGCTATGCTGACTTCTGCCAATCAGTAACTAATCACTTTGAGGTGCAAGCTGGTAATTGAGCTAATCACTACTGCTGGCAAGCTGGTAATCAAGGCCTCTGAGGCTGTCAGTCAGTTGTCCCTCTTCCAAAGAGTACCCCTGGGGAGCACTGTGCCACGCAAACATCCATCCCACTGCCAGCCGTCTGGAGCCATTTGCAGGTTTTGCATTTCTGTCCTCTGAGTTTTCACTGTGTTTGCTAAAAGCGCTCCTGCTTTGTTGTCACGCAAGGCCTCATGGACCATTGAGGGAGATTTACTGACGCCATTGCTATTTATTTGCTTATCTCATGACACCTATGTTGCCTGGAAACCTGACAATATGAGGGGTGCTAACAACCTCATCCTCCCATAGGAATCAGATCTCTTAACAGGTCTGAGTCCCCATATGAGTCCTGAGAAATGGGTCCTACACCATGCTGGAGGGATAAGCCCTGGACACCTCAGGTCACATGGGTGTTTCAGCCAAACATTATCTGCTTAAGGATGGATGGAGGGGGAATGTGCATTTGGTCATCTCACTGCACGGTCAGGGGCTGTGAACAACATTATGTGCTATCAAGTCCAATGATATCAAGGCAATTTCATTCTGCCTTTTCACCCTGTGAGGAAGTGAACTTTCTACCCAAACCGGGCTTGTTAAGACCAAGTACTTAAGCAGCAATTTGTCCTCCCTCCATTATCTTCTGCTAGCAGCCACAGCATCCAGGATGCCATAAGCTCCTGATTCATTTCCCTCTTAGAGAAATGTAGGTTGTACTACAAAATTCACCCGTTTGTCAAATATGTCTCTTATAGCACTTTAATAATATTCCTGGGATCCTTCTTCTCAGTACGGCTAGGGCTGCAGCTACACATTTTATTAGCAAGTACTTTGCATTTTCTCCCCATGCATCTGAAAACACTCAGCCTCTTTTGCTGACCTATTGCCTCACAGTTTCATTTATAACCTCCTATTCCCATTTCAACCCAACTGTTTGAAATGAGCACGTGCTACTTAGACCCTCACCACCAGGAGTTAGCAGCACCAGGGTAGTCATTAGCTCTTCTTATGTGTTTTTACCCAGCACTGCTTAAAGCTGGGCTGACAACCTCCTCCTTCCTCTGATCTCTCCATGGGTAGAGATAGAAGCCTCAAAGAAGCATCATCCTGCCCCTTTGGCATGAATCTGCTACATGATGTCCAGCTCCTCATTCACAGCTGAGGACTTGCTTGGGTTTAGGATCCCTTTACCACTTTTAGAACACTTTGAAACACTTTGAGCTCTTCTCTTTGGTAACCAGAAGCCAGGAGAACTTGATGTAGAACTGTGCCTACATCCCCATCCAGTCTCAGGTCTTAATCTGCTGTGCTACGGATTCTCTTCCAGTAGAGGTACAGAGACCTATGATCTCAGTGATGGCGTCAGGCTGATAATGACAGATTCCTCCCTTCCTTTACATTAAGTCTTCCTCCTTGTTGCCATGGCTTAACACTCTGCCCATGTGTGCTGGTTTCCCCAAACGAAGAAGAAAGACTCAGATGTCAGCTGCAACTACCACCTAAATTGGTGTCTGCCTTTTAAAATTATAGAAGGAGAGTATCTACAAACCGAAATTGTTTCAGCATCTGGGGCACCTGTAATCTGTACTATTTGTACTGTGTCATGCTGGTTCCCTTTACCCCTTACATTTGTAAAGGGGGACAGATGACACTGTTTTGGCCTAGTGTGGACCCTTCTAAGGGTCCTGGCTGCTGCTATGCAGGAAAATACATAACCAAGATACCAATTAAGCAGTAATCAACCATTTCTCCTCTCTTTGGGAGTGTGGAGGCTCCATAAAACTTGCATGGTCCAGAAATGAGCATCAAACATATAAGTTGGTGTCACAAATACAAGCTCCTTTCATTCTGCATAGAGAACAATGCAGAAGAAAACTCTTACTGCTTATGCACAGAATCTGTGTAACATATTTATAATGACATCCTCACTAAGTTCATTAAACAGATGTAACATTGCCGAAATTTTATACAAACCTAAACAAGTTCACACCTCTGTGCAGGCTAATACATAGACCCCTTGTTCATTTGCAGCATAAACTTTTAAACTTTCATTTTGCTGGATGTAAAGTATCTTTTGCTGATTTATAGGATTTGTATGTACCTTATTAGCTTGTTGAAATTAAATATTTCTTGCTATGAAATTTTGATATGAAGCTAGGAAAGTGATCTGAAGCTAAGATGGTTTTGTTGTCTTGCCAAGTACATTTATCTTGATAAGGCTTGTCATGCGTTAGCCACGTGTTGAAGTGAATTACCAGGTCACTAGCATAGCATCAACACTATAAATGACAATAGCCCCCTCAAAAGCAGAGAGAGGGAAGAAATATCTGTCAAGCTCCCTCCTCCCCAACAAAAGAGAAGAGCACCTAGCCAAGGGGTTGTTCAGTGGAATTTTTTTTTTGGTGTAAATCAGTAAGCAGGCATATTTATCACCAATGTAAAATACAAAAATACTTTCAGATTATTGTATTTTCCTATACCTGTATATACTATGTGATCATTAGCAACAGTTTCTACTGCACTTTTCTCTGTCTTTCACTGTCATCTTGATCACGTAAAACAACACCTCTTGTGACAGTGCTGTAAAGTACTGACAACTGAACCCATCCCAAAGACTGGGCTGAGCTGTGCTGCCGAGGATCTTTGTCAGAACTGTGAGATGAGCTGCACTGTGCCCAGGCTCACAGCGAGGGTGCCTGGTGTTACCTGCTCTTCACACATGTCAGTCTGCTGTGCTCCTCATCTGGTTGCAGGAAGGGATACGTGTAGTTAGTATTTCCAGGCCATTTGGGAGCTGCTGGTTGTTGCTGACTAGCACGCACTTATCTCAAACCAACTGTTGCGTGGGTGCTATTGTGTTTTTTTCAGCAGAGGTGATCGCTTAGCCATCCACTAGGTTAATGAAGTTATATTAAACCACTGAGAACCAAACCTTTGTTAATTAAGTCAGCAAAGACCACTGGTAACTGCAGGTCTAGCGTGTTTCTTCAGGTGGTGGAAAACCTTTAAGGTAACCAAATAACATTTATGCAGAGCAAACGGAACTCTGCACAGAACAATTCCGAGAAAGTTTCAAAAGAGAAAGCACCAACTTCTTAAGTTGCACATCACATCAGATGCAGTTGCATATACATATTGATGGAGGCATACCCTGAATGGTTATCAAAACTGCTAATGCCGGGACAACCACTACGACAGAGGAGAATGCAACTCTTCAATAACTATGCAACAGATAGTTAAATATATAATGTGCACTGCTAGTTGTCACAAATTCCAAGCATTAGCAGAGGCATAGAAAGTCTGCAGGTGAGCAGACCAGGAAGGCAAAGATATTTTCCTTTGAATGGTCTCTAGTCCTATTCCCCTCTCCCCAAACTTTGAAAACTGAAGAAGGTAGAGGTGAAGGTGGGTAGTTTCTCTTTCTTCGTGCTATGCCTTAAGAAATGTAATGGGGGAAGGGATGGTAATCTGGAATCGCTCAAAGAAGTGTTTGTCTTTGTTACGTCCTTTTCTCATTATGTTTTCACCAGCACCTTAAGAAGGTTATGAGTTTTGCTGTTACCAGGAGAGCCCATAATAGCAGACAGATCTGGGAATGAGCAGTAAATGATAGAAAGACCAAATTTTCACAACTGCAGGAAGGTCTCACTGTAACATTAAACCATGTAAAAAAACCTCCGCTTTGTTTATAGCGCATAGTTGCAAACAAAAGGCAGCTGAAACTTTCTCTACCAGGTGCCTTCCTACTCTTTCTGCAGTGGCTACATGTTTACTTCAAAAATGTAATGCATGTTGGTAGCTGAACTTATAAATATTTAATAAAATATATGCAAACAGCCTACCAGTGACTATAAACTGAGGAGACTCCCTGAATACTTCATTTCAATACAACCTGAAAAATCTGAGGGTGCGCACTTTGTTGATGGTATCATGAGGGATTAACTGAACACACATTACTGCTGTCATAAAGATAAGGTTCTCAAGGCTTAACTAAAGCTATCAAAAGTGTAAGTTAAGACAAATAGCAGACATGTCTCATCAAAACAAGCTTTTTCCATCGCCTCCTTATCTCACTTCCAAAACCCTTCACAGTACAGTCTAGTAGAAACCAGTTTCATTACTTGATTATTCAACTTCTAAACCCAACATTGTAACATTTCAAAACTATGGAAATACAAAGCATTATTAAACAGATAAATAACTTTGCTATCACCAAACCTGGAAAATAAACATATCTTTGTTCCATCACAAACAGCTTTTGAAATTTTTGCTAACATCTGTAAGTGATAGAGTCCATTAACAGTCACTGTGACTGTGTTGTAATGTTTGGAACAGCACTTATAAATAGGGAAATAAAAAATTGCAGCCACTGCATACTGTGCCCATAAAGTGGATGAGTCAACGTGGACATCCAGTGGGTGATACTCCCCAGTTGTCCAATCTGCTGGGGTTGTCCCCATGCCTGCAATCAAGGATTACTTACCGGACCTCCTGCCCTTACTCCCCAGCCTAATTACACCAGACCAGAAAGATGTGGCTATTTTTTAGGCAGAACAGACTGATTATTGGGGAAGTTTTTCTTCACTTCATCTCATAGTGTTCTGCCCTCTGGCCCCAGAAAGCCTTTCTTGTTCACCCCTTTCATTATCAAGAAAGGATTTCTTACCCCAGGTGCCTGACAAGTGTTTGGACTTTGTTTCCAGACCTGCTCTTTCCTCAGCTTGATGAACAAGGTGCAGCATGGAGGGTGGAGTTTGGCTGCATCCATGCTCTCAGAAGTCCGTCTCCTGCCTCCTGAAAGTCACGCTCCACTCCATGGATTCCCTTTGCATGTGGAGGTGTTCTATTCAGAGCTGGATATGTGTAAAGGCAAAGCCTTTTTTCCTCCAAAGTAACCTGAAATATGTGATACTCGCTATTCTCATAGTGTGTAATGCAGATATTTTAATGTATTCGCTAACATCGCACACGTATCACTTCAGGGTTAGTGGAGCATCAGGGTATCATAATGCATTCTCATCAGAGAGCTTTTACTTGCATGTATCTTTAAATGTTCCATGTTGGCACAGTGTGATGTCACTGTTGTCTTGTCACAATATATGCTAAAAATACCTTTATAAACACATTTCAGACTAACAAATTAATACCTTAAAAAATTAACAGCTTTTGTTACTTCATTAGCATAAACCATTTCTCTTGTGTTTAAGGCAAACTGTTAAATGCTTTTTCTGTTATACTGTATATATATACTGTATATATACTGTTACACTCATGTTTGTTATTAAAAACCCAAAACCATTAACAAGGCCCCACAAGATTCTAATTGTTTTCTATGTGTCTGCTTCCCTAACTGTTACTGCTAAAAGCCTTTGCAAAACCAGTATACACTTTAATAGATAGAAATACAAAGTTTTAAGACATTGTAAATACAGAGAGGAGCTGGATGTGCAGTGATAGATATGGTCTGTCCTTCATAGATACTGTCCTTCAGTCCCACTTCCATGTTTGTCACTCTTGTCTGAGCCAACAGGAAAAAGCAGAGGCAGGGGCTGTAAACTGAGAGTTTCATTTCAGAAAGACTTGGAAAAAAAGTCTGTGTGTTATCTGTTTAAGGGATGATCATAAGGTGTCTTTGAGATATGAAAAAAGGCAAATGCAGAGTTTCCAGAAAATAAATGTACTTACATGCGCTTGTAGGAAACACTCATGATGTGGTACTGATTATGATATGTTCACCCCTCCTTCAAGAGTGAGTAAATCTATCTGAAACAGATCTAATCAAGAACAGCTGGGATGAGTGGAGAAGCGCAGCTTCCAGCTTACGCTGAGAAATTAATAAAGTTTATCCTGTGTAACCACAAATTAGAAAATGCCAAAGAGATGGTTTTGCTCTGAAGTACAAATAGGTGAATAAAGGGTTTTACCTATTAGCAAATGTAGATATAAATTACTCATGACTAACTTTAGTTCTGTAATGAGAAAAGAAATGTTTCTAAATCTGCGACATCAATGAGTTTCAGAGCAAAGTTTTAATTAACAGCAGGATAAAAAAAATAAAAAAGTATAATTAGCATCTAACAGGAGCTTGGTCTTGGAATTTACCAACTTGCAAGTTTGCTCAATGTTTAAGCAAAGTGTTTGAGCAGTGCTTATATTAAAATTTAAGAAGCAGTAGCCTATTTAATATATGAATCCTAAAATTATCTAGTATGTTTGTAATTAGGCAGTTTGACATCAGAATTACAAGACACACCCGTGACCCCAGTCTGAGGTGGCCCTTATGCAAATAAAAGCACATATTAAACCAGTGAGCTTTATCAGACAACTCCTTGGCAATCCCATTTCAAAGGCTCATTAAAGCCTTAAAGAAAGTGATTGTGGGTAAGTTTCACACATTCTTGTCATGTACTCTACTGCATATTGTACTTTAGTAACTGATAGAACTTATATCGCTAAGCCCATTTTCTCAAGACAAGGGATGTAGTTATAGAAATAAGATAAACTAGATATTTTGAGGTTGGCAGAGCTTTGAAAATTGAAGGACCTATTAGCAATGAGAGAATTTCCCAGCAGTTTTGAAGAAGTATATCTCCATCATAAATATGGAAGGAATCACAGTCTCTTATTCGGATAGTCATGATATTTCTACATCACTCTGATGGTAATGTTATTAGGTTTTCAGTGTTCTGGGGAGGGAAAGATAAGTATAATGTTTTTCTGTTTTTATTTCATTGTTTGCATTCTTTTTGACTGTGATCTGACAACTGGGAAGTAGTGTAGCATTAGTCACTGCAATAAGAACTGAGAAGGTACCAGTTTAGTTTCTATGTCATATGCAAAGAAAATGGAAAACTTCAAGACTGTTTAATAGTCACCTTTTCTCTCTGTATTATTCAAAACTTTCATCCATCATTAGAAACAAAGTCTTTGGAACTCCTATTTTGACTAGAGTTTGCAATAAGTGCTGCTATTCAACCTAGGTATTATGTGATTATTCATTGCAGTTGAGCCTTCAGCTGAGTTAAATGAAGTGCACTTAAATGTTCCTTCTTCCCCTGTCATTAACTGCTCTATGGCAGCCTCTAGTTAGGTCCTATAGATCAATGTTTCTCAAACTGTGGGCTGTAAAAGAACTCAAAGGGGATTGCCAACTGTTAGACAGCAACAGTCAGCAGCAGTTCAGTTCCCTGAATCTGCAGTAGATCTTTTTTCCCAGGAGCGGAGAATGAGAAAAATATTAAATACTGACTGCAGATATTTATTCTATCCAGGGAACTGCTAGCTACTGTTAGCTGCTGTCAGTGTCTCATTTCCTTCAGGACAGACAGTATATAACAGTGGGCTTTCATTCTCTCGCCCTAGAAGAATTGATCTATTATGAACTCGGATGATTATATTGAAAAAATTAAGTAAACTGTAGACACTTGACATATTGTATTGCGAGTGGATTGCAGTGTCAAAAGGTTTGGGAAACACTCTGGCCTTTAGATTTCTCTTGGGAAGTGTGCAAGCCCCCTTTTTTGCCTACCTTTCTCACTAGCACCAATTAGATGTCTCAGGACACATCAGATGGCTTCACGTTTCTACACTGATGCACAGCACTCCTTGAGATGTCAGGGAAGCAAAGTCCTGCCATAGCCTGGGCTCTGAGTGGGGCTGGGGACCTGCCTCACTTGCGGCACGATCAGGTCAGGACTGGCACACCAGAGCACAATGGGCAGGGGTGAGTTCTTCAGAGAAGGAAGCTGAGGGTTGGGAAGGGCATCATGCCATTATTGTTACTACTTCACAGTCATGGGGTTCCTGGTGAGCATTTTATCCTAGACAAATTGAGGGAAACAAGAAAACTACAAAAAATTACTAGGTAATATAGGAACTACTCTCTTAACAGGAATGTAAAACAACCTGGACACTATGTTGAGAACACCTTTGCTTTGCCTGAGGCAGGTGCTGTGCCTTGCAGTTCTATACAAACACACTTGATGATGATCATATCGCTAAGCTATTGTAATGTTGCTTCCTTACACCCCTCTCTGATGAATTTAGAGTATATGGTGCTACAAGAAGAAAGCAGTCTAAAGCCCTTTGCTCCATTGTCTGAGTGGAGTGTATATATATATATGTACACACATATATAACATATATATATATAAGAATATATATAAACTTGTGCTCCTGAACCAGACCCAGGATGTCTGTGAGCAAAAGCAGATGCTGCTACTGCTTCTCCCGCAGCTGGTTGACACTCTGGGCCTGTAAGGTGAGCAGTGACTGCTGGAGACTGCATTGCGTCTGTGGCACCAGATGTTTCACCAGTGGTGGGTGAAAAGCTTTCAGATGAAGAGGATCACCTCCAAGCTCTCTTCTGGGACCTGATGCTCTCTTTGTCATCAAGGTATGGCAGTTAAAGGGCAGAGGACAGTGTTGCTCCCCCATCTAGGACCTATTCCATGGGTGCTACTACCCTTTTATCTTCCAGGGCGGCTCATCTGGTCTCCTCATAGACCAGTAAGGGACTTTCTGGGCAGTCTTGAAATAGTGTATAAAGTTCAGGGCTCTCTATTGTAGGGGAGATACATACCCTCTTTTCAGGAAATACAGGATAATTTTTGGAGTGCAGGTTGGTAAATGGGAGATGCTGCTTTCCTCCTGCGTCCAGGCTTACCACCCATGAATGGTTTAACTGTGCCTTTTCTCCTTCTCTCCAGTGTAGAGTTGGAATATGCACTTAGTCAGCTCCGTGGAAGATAATAGAGATTATACAAAAGCTTGAATGCAAGTGTACCCAACCCACACAAGATAATTGAAGCCTGCTCTTCCTTACAGTCTCTGCAGGGATGAGCCTTGCTAGCCACACTGGAATAGTGGAGAATGAAATCTGCACTGATTATATGCCCAATTTTTCACAACCTTAGGCAGTGGCTGTGGTAACTGGATGGGAGCCTGGTATGAGTAGGGTGTGCATCCATACTTCCTGTAGTATGATAAAGCAGTGGTGCTTAAATTTAAAATGTCAGATTAGAATTCCTGAACTATAGAAAAAATAAAATAATTTCAAAAAGTTGCTCTCTTAATTTAAGGAATTCTGACTCTTTCCCTTCTTCTCTTTCCCCCACAAGAATGTCGAGAGCTCTTTTCCTCATAGATAGTCACTGTTGCTACCATGTTGCGTCTGCTTCACAGCCTTCGACAGCCACCTCTCTTCATCACATCATTCCCTATACCACACTGTGGCTTGGGGCTTTTACCTTCTTTTTCACTTTCTTCTTCCCAGTTTCCAAGGCACACCTCCCCTACGCAAGTGCCGTTGTTTAAGTATGCTGTCAATAGACCACCCTCCATGCTTCACGGGGCACTGCTCTACAGGAAAGTATTAGTGTCAGGACCCTTTTTCTTCTTTCACACTTGGCAGTGAGCTCAGTGACACATGACCTTATTCTTTAATCACCTGTGACTCTGTCAAGAAGTACATTTACATCTTTGGTGAGAAAAGTGGTGTATTCCACCTCTTCCCCAGGAAATTTCCAGAGTGAGGTGACCGGCTGTGCTTTCTTCTGTCTAGAGATTATTTCCTCAGTTCAGATTTCCGTCTCTTCCTTTCCCCTAACTGCACTCAACTGGCATATGAGTCTGCAACTCTAAGTGGACACCAGAAAACAGTACCAGAGACATGACTTTAGCCATCCAGTTGTGGATAAGTATATGTTCATGACACAAAAACCCTCGAATTTTAGGGCGGCAGCTTGCAACACTCAAGATGAGGCTCAAGGTGAAACCAGCACAGACTGCACAAAGAGTAAAGGTATGGGAGGCAGTATGGTCCACAAGATAAATAATCTGTTGGGACTAATAGGAGAGGAGATGGTCCTTAATTACTCTTCCTGAAAGGAGACACCTGTGGGTTGAGCACAGTGTGTTCCCATTAGAGAGTGAGTACAGTGAGAGCAGGACACCTGCTCCACTGCCGTCTGGAACCAGATTGTTTCTCCTCTGCCAAGACCGAGACCTGAAACAGTATGGGGCAGCTGAGGACAGCAGAGGGATTTGAATCAAGCTAGTTCCAGATGAAGCTGTTAGGTTAGACATGGGGCACTAACAGAGCAGCAAACTACAATAAATCATGAGCACTGGAATCATCCGCCGGAGCTGAGCTGTGCACTCAGCCATTCTTCAGGCTCCGAGCCTCAATGTGTCTTCCCAAAGGCTTGCAATTGCTTAACCTTTGATGCCCATCAGTCTTTGTACTGTAGGTACATTGATGCTGTAGGTGGTAGATGCTTGGGGGGAGGAGGTGCGAGCATGACCATGGCACGCCTTTATTAACATTAAAGCAAAAAGAAGTGAGAAACAGCATTAGGGATTTGTGAATGTTAGCTTCACCCTATCCAGGGAGTTGATTAATGTCCTAATTATCTCAACACAGCAGGATTCTTCTAGGATTCTCCCTCCTGCAGCTGAATAGTTTTCACAGTATTTCAAGATTTCCTATTTATTGCTAAAATTTAAAATTATTTTTTTTTTCCTTCTCTCAAGGAGGAGGACAAAAACCTAAAATGCATGCCAAATACAGAAGGTCCCCATATACGTTCCATGATTCTTCTAATTGTTCTGCCACTGAGGTCTGAGATGGGTAACAGAGGTTTTTCTGAAATACTCATACTATTTTTTTGCCTTCTTTAAAAAAGAGGCAGGTTTTCCTACCAAGACATTTCACCAGTTCCTTATGAGTCTTCAGAATTAAGCTTGAAGATCTGAACAATTTTTTTTTTTTTTTATATCAACAGTGGAATCATACACCAAAAAGATTTAGCAGTCATGGGAAGCAGCCTGTCTGGGCTTTCCTTTATTTCATATTAGCATGCATGGTACTTCATTGTTGTAATTTCTAGCTTCAACATTCACATTATTGTTTTGGCATTACAAAGCCTTTTTCTAAAGTTTCCATTGCACTTTCCTGGACAGGGCACAGAAAACTGCCAAAGAAAAATACAGTCCTTGAAAAGAAAGTAATGGAATATACCAGCTGGGATTACAGGAGTAATGAAAACATCTGACTTTACTTTTTTAAGGATGAGGGCCAATTACTATATTTTTTGTTTGTTTTAAGCAACTCTGCTGTAGGCTTATCTTCAGGGTTTTTTTTTTTCACTTAGAATGAGACAAAGTGAAAGTCCAGCAGTCAAATTTTCCTCTGTCATAGATGAAGTTGTATAGTCCTGAAGAGAACTGAACATGACTGTAAGCCTTCCATGTGTCAGATTGGCTGCTTCAAACTACTTATGTTTCTGGAAAACAGATAAAGCAAACATGAAGTTCTTGAAATACTAATTTAGTTTTTTTTTCAATTGATAATAGTGTTCACTGAGGTTTTAATCTAATTTGAAATACAATGCCAAAGCAACCCTCCAATTTAAAAAAAAAAAAAAAAACAACAAAAAAAACCTAAAAACCACCAACACAAAATCCCCTATTTTTTTTGTACGAAAAGGTACAGAATTAGAATTCCTCATCTTGAACGTATTTGGCCCATGTTTTTTTCTGAAATCTGGTTTTACTGAGTACAATAATCACATATTAATCACTTTAAGATTACTGACCACTGATCACTGCTAATCACTAATACTTATTTTATAGTATCTTCGTAATTATAATTTTAAAAATGCTTGATTGGTGAATATTGGCTCCACCCTTGACTCTACTCTCTTTACAGCAGACTGACTGGAGGAACCCAGAAAAGTATAAAGGCAGCTTGAGGAGGTGGTCAGGGGATTATTGCAATAGTTACTGACAGCAAAATTGATCTAGATCTTAGGTCTCTGGTTACTTCTGAAGTTGATAGTACGTGGGTGTCTGAATGGCCAGAGACATCTGCTCGCTGTAGTTTATCTTTCAGCTACAACTTTTTCCTGAGATAAAGATATTTTTCTGTTCGTAGAGGTACCCTGAACCCTTTCAAAACCAGTCCAGTATTTGGATTAGCCCCTTAATGGTTTGCCCAATAAATCATAAATATCTTCTGTTTCACTGGGAATCACAGTTTCCTCTAACATAGCTTCAGTTTCCCTGAGGGTTATTCCTTTCTCACTGTCCCTTCATTTTCTGTCCCCCGAGTTGTTTTTACGTTTCTCAGTGTGGCACTGCTGATTAAGAGCTCCCTTGTGCATCCAGCATGGAAGCAGCTTCTCTTTATAACTCCTCCTTTTAACAATCATAAGATTATTCTAAAAATTACTGTCTATATTTGGCATTATAACCACCAATAATAAAAACGTGGAATTCATTCTTCTGTAGTCTACACGTTTATAGTGCAACAGAAGCTGCAGTGCAGTTTGATCCTATGATCGTTCCTGCCTATCCTTGACCATATCTATGGAACGGAACAGCAGTCTATGTGCAATTGTATGCAAAGCGGTTAGAGGAAGAAAGATTGCAGTTTTAGCTCCAGCAGCATCATTACTGATAGCAAAGGTTTCCATTCAACCACATTGAAGCTCCACTGAAAAGAATACAATGATGAAATTTAGACAGAGCTAGGACAAATATTGATTCAAGCAGACAGATTCAGGCTACCTCCAGCAAAGGCATCCTAGAAAGGACAAAGCCATGATAGACAAAGAGCAATTCACTACACAAAACCCTTTCAAAAAGACTGCTAACTGAAAGCAACTGCCCTGAAAGCATCCGTAACAGACCATCACACTAAGAATATAAAAGGCCTAGGGAGCAGACACCGACCAAAACGCCCAAAGTTAATGTTTCACCTACAGCCTTGAAGATTGGGAAGTGGTGAAAACTGACTTGTGTGGCTGCTTAGAGCCGCATCAGAGTAAAAGCCTTTTCGTAACACTTTGCCTTTTTATGAGTTTTCCCGTTTTATAAGCTCTACATGTTCTGTCTGAACATGACATGTTCTGTCATGATAGGCTGAATTTATGATCCCCCCAATCTTCCTAGCTCCGGGCCAAGTCTCTTTCAGATTATTAGGAGGCACTCTTGGTTTATTCTTGCTGCAAATGTACTATACCTCATCCTATTGTCAAATCAAAAGGCCCCTGCAGCCCCAATAATGCCCTTTTTCTTACCATGGCATCAGGTAGTGCCAGCCATAGCCTGGAAAGTGATGAAGGGATAATACAGGCTTCAGACTGCTGGCTTAATGCTATGGGACTGGGCCAGAGGAAGCATGCAAATATCTACAGCATTAGCTAAATGAAAACATTCTTTCGCGTGTGTCTGGGAATTCTTTTGGAGAAATCAGCTGCATCAAACTAGCGGTAGGGTTTGTTCTAACCATTTAAATTTATAGACAGTCGCCCTTCTAGTAGCCAGGAGTTGGATGCTGTTTAATTTACTAGTTTAGGAAGAGGTGGATCATCTGTAATTCTCTCTGAACACTTGATATTCTTCGTAACTGACACATGATGGTAACTGGTGAGACAAATCATATGGTATCATGGATTAAATATCTTCTCACCTGCTAAAAACAAGAACTACTTGTTGGTTTGAATTTAAAATGTGTTTTTGTGAATATTCATTATGCTAATGAATACCTTGGATATTACTTTTCCCCTTTGTGTAAAAGGCTTATAATGTTTTTATAAGCAATTTGTCATTTTGAGGCCCTGTTTGGTACAAAAATGGTGTATAGTGCCAGACATGATAATTCTGCATGTTAGGCATGCAGATTGCTGCAGAATCTCTTTACCGTAGCAAAGGAGCTGTATAAAATTTCTCACACAGAATAAGAAGATGAGAATTCTGCCTCCCATCAGCAAGCTGGTTATCAGAAATTAAACCTTAATTCAACAAAAAAATGCATGTAAGTAGATTTTTTAGAGTTTAGTATGACTGCTGACATGATTAAAGTTTAGGAATGTGCATTAGTATACTGCAGAACCAGGGCCACAGGAGATGTGATGGGACTTCCTTGCTTATCTGTCTTTATATATACAAATACAGTAGACCCTTCATGACTTGTTTGCCCTGCTTAATGAGAAAGAGAGGTTAAATTCCCAGGCTACAGACATTTTGTTCTGGTGTAAACCAAGTGTTATTACCTGAGATCTTGCAATAATTAAAATGTGTATCAAATGTGCAAACGGCTCTTTTTTTTTTTTTTTGACTTTCCCTCCAAATGCCTGAATTGGTTAAGCAATGTTTCTGTACTTTAATTAGACAGTAGAAATCTATGAGACTGCCTTCATTTGGCTTTCAGCTGTTTACTTTGCATCAGTAAAATCCATACACTTTAAAGGAGATCTCAACTATAATTAAAAGTGTTATTGAACTAAACACAATTACCAATGTTTATCTCATTATGTAACACTGCTGGCACAAAAAGCGGAATTCAAACTTGCTCTCTTTTTGGCAGTACTGTTTTGCAGAGTTTAAAACAATGCCTGTAATTCAATCAGGTAACAACAATTACTGCTGTCAATCCTTGGGAAAACTTGGTGCCCCTGAAGTTCATATGTTTCAGCTAAACTACTATTACAGCATGTTGAATTCCAAAAAGCACAGACCTGGGAAACTGCAGCCATTGGTATTTTTCTCTAGTATATCTTCCACTGGAATTTGACATACTGTTTTTTTATTTATTTGTACCGAAAGACAAATACAGGTAATTTTCTGGCTGCTGTTTAACTGAATTTTGCAATGTGATATTGATATATATAACACTGTATGATGGGTGAAGTTCTTTTGAGTTCCAGATATCCATCAAAAAGACTAAATGATACACTGTGTAGGAACAAAACAGTGAGTGGAAGTCAGGTGCTATGCAAGACTTCCGTCTTTCCTCTTTTATTTATAATGCCAAGAATTATAACAGATATTAGATATAGGTAAAATACATAAATTCCTCTAAATGGACAATGCCTGATTTTCAGGCAAGTTTATTGAATCTTCAGTCTCAAGTGACTGAAAGTGCTAAAATCCAGTGACACGTCCTGGACGCATGTCTGGGACATACGTCTCAGAACTTCTGTGGACACACCTTTTGCAGAGGACCATCTTGATGGGGACCAGTAAGCTTTAGTGACCAGCAATCTCTTCTCCCCGCTCTGTTCCAGTGCTCAGTGTTGTCCTGCCTCACTCCAGCTTTCCTACTCCATGATTATACCTCCCCTGTGCAACTGGGATGTTCCAGCAGCGCTCTGCAGCCAGCACAGCCCTCATTGCACCCCTTTCCCGTGCTACTGGCCTGTTGTACAGCAGTGCTAGGCACAGGGCTGATTAGGACCTGGGTGGACCAAAGGTGTTTCCCATAAGCGAGCATTTCTGTTGTCTTTCTGTCCTGTCATTTGGCAGGTGAACAAAATGCACTTCCATTCACGAAAATTGTGAGATCTTGAGTCAGACTTAAGACTCACAGTCTTGAGTCTTACCTCATGGGAACTCTGGACTGCACTGCACACCAGCACAAATACTGGCAACTAGCAAACTCTGTCCAGACATGAGAAAGTAACAGACAAATTATGTCTCCCATCTCTCTCAAATATTTCTCTCATTTATTTCTCTCATATTTCTCAAAAGTTTTACTTTCTCTCAAGGAGGTGCTAATTTTTTGTCGCTGGGGCTCTCAGTCCTGAAAATGGTATGTACGTCTTCACAGCTCTAACAGACCTAAAAGGTGTCTCCTACAGAGTGGAACTTAGGAAAGAAATAAGCAGTTCTTATCTAGTTGTGCATGGTGCAGTAAGGACTGGGGTTGAAAGAGTGTGTTTCCTCTAATGATGAATATCACGATTTCCTTTTTATGTAAGAGATACCTTTAGATAAGCATTATATAAAAAAGTAATTGCAACTATTATGAACTCAGTCAGCTGCAGCAAAGTAGATTTACTTGATTTTACTGAATTAAGAGCTAAGCTCAAAACATTGCAAGTTCAAGAAAAATGAACACTGAGGGGAAGAAATAATTTGAGAACAAATAGTGGCGTCTTGAACACTGGCAGTTATACACACTGCAGAAAGTTTTCTCACTGGTTACTGACACACTCCAAAACAAGCAAGAGTCTCTGTGCTGTGTTAGCAATGACACTGGGTTTCGTGAGCCAACGACTGCATGATAAAATAACTTTTAAGAGAGAAACCATTCTCGGCTCAAAGTCAGTAGTAGCCTTGAATTGGAGCAGCTGTAAGATAGATAGGTCATTCTATTTTTATGACTTATGTATCCCTAGAGCTGCGCAGGCACAGGGAACCTTATTAAAGGATCTTTTTTAACATGTCTCAACTGGCCATATTAATTGCTATATATTGTGCAAAGGGTGGACAATCACTGTGAGCTGAAATCCTTCAGAAATGCCCACATAATTTCTCACTGGTATCTTGTTATTTTCTTCATGTACAAGCAGTACAACAGCCCTACAAATGAGGAAAAGATAAATCTGCAACTTGTGATGAAGGACAGCCCTGAATGGCAGATCTGAGCTGCAGATCTCTGTGAGAAGCTGACATATGTTACTCTCTGTGCTTCATCATCATCCCCAAAGCTGAAGCAATCTCAGCAGCTTCTGATGCCGTGAATATTTGTGTGCATAGTTTCAAAACCATTTTTATCATGAAATGCTGTAGTGGCAGTTCTAACCCTGGGAGTGTGTAGACACTATCATCATGATCTGCCAAACCATCTTCAGATATATTGTGTTTCCAGTCTCTTGGAGAGATGTGGAAACGTTATTTTGGGGGTCGCTGGAGATATCAAAACAGTATGGCACAACTGGAAATGCTTCTTGCTAGAGCATCAATTCTATGTATTTACTTTCACGTGTGGCACTGGGGAGTTGATTTTTTTTTTTTTTTGACACGGGTTTTCCTGAGCGACTCTTGTGCCCACTTAAACTTTTATTTTTCCATTTTCAAATGTCTGTGCATTATGTAGTGCTCATTGAACCCTTCTTCACAGTCAATTTGAGAAATTATACAAAGTATTTAACACGAGGGAACAATCATATTTCTCACATTTAATCACACATTAATCATACTAATTTGCAGGTGGATTCTGACCATCCCTTTTTCAGATCCCATTTAGATACGCTACTATTAAATATGTGACGAAGGCTCTGCTTTGTTTGGGACTCACTATCCTGTCTGGTTTACAGTCCTGCGGTTGCCATTAGTTGTTTATGAAATATGCCGTTATCGTCACATAAGATTTTGGGGTCTCAGAGGTTATTCATACAGCAGTCATTCACTCCCTGTGAAAATGAGACGTAAATAAATAATCATTCACGTTTAGAAAGATGCACCTCTTGGCGGGGAAAGGGATTTTAATAATATTTTTATTTGCAACAAAAATGTCACTTTAAAAGGGGGATTAATCTGTAACTAAAGCATTACAACTAACTAGTGCTCAGAATGATTCCTTTTGAAATTCAGTAGAGGAAATGTTAAAATATCAAGAGAAAGCAAACACAAATCATTTAAAATTTGTTTAAAACAGCCCAATTCTTCTACCAGTTATAACAAGTTCTTTTGATATGGGAGGATACATCAAAAGCCCTAAGTTTTATTTTCTTTCAGTTGCAATGTTTGTTGCAATACTCTCAGAAATTAAACAGACGATGCAGAAAACAACTTGGTAACCTCAGTACATGGAATGAAATAGCATTTGAAACTCTTCTCCCATGCCATTTCCACAGGTTTCTTAGCCTTAGCCTCGCCTATTATTCTTTTTTCAGTTAAGGGTATTTGAGGAGGTTAAAAAAATTTACATTTTGTCTTTGGGACTTTACTTTTTTTAATATATACTGTGGATTTGGGCATTTGCAGGATACCTGGAGAATTGAAATGAAACACTTCGCTGTGAGAAGATATTGATGTCTGAAAGGAAGAATAGTTTCTCTTTGTTTAATGATTATTTATTTTGAATTTCAGGAAATAATAAGGAAAAAAAAAAAAGAAAGGGAAATGGATGGGGTTGTTTTTTCTTCTTTCTCTACAAGTCCTTTCTCAATGAGTATGATAATAATAAGAGAATAAGTACAAGAGTATATACAACAAGGAAGATGTCCCTTGTTACATTGATATGCACCTTCGTTATTTTACTTTTTGCATTTAAACATGTTAACCTTTTAAAATTAAGGTATATTGCATTAATTGACATTTGTCTAGGTCTGAGCTAAGAAAAGCAATTGGCTTTGGTTTTCTATATCAAGTTACTCAGAAATAAAACTAGCAATTCAGTACTGCTTTCCAAAAGAAAAAGAAATGTTTTCTTGTTTCCTTTTGCTTTCGTAACAAACCCCAACAAGCATCAATCATTTAAAATAAATAGCTTGAGTGTGATAATAATATTTAATGGTGGCTTTTCATAACTTTTTTCTTTTGCTGTCACAACTTATTATATTTCAATGTGTTGCTTTTCATTTTTC
>VYZM01006722.1:55412-68968 GCA_013398915.1 Dromas ardeola
GACTAAGAAGTAGGACAACAAGGTTTTCAGTAAACATGAGGGCTTTGAAATCTGTTGTTTTGTAAAGCTTTTTTATCTTCTTCCTTTTAATTGCTTTTCTTTCCTTATTTTTAGTTTGAGGGTTTTTTTCCAGATGAATAATAATCATAAAACCTAATAAATTAGGTCCTTATTTTCAATGCATTTTTTTGAGCTGGGGAACATAACTGTGTTTCCAATAGGATTCCTATGTCAAGAGAACTGTCTTATCAGTATCAAAGGCAAAGATAAAGACAATGCCATGGACCAATTTCAGTTTGTTAAAATGATCTCCTTAACATATTTAAAGAACTTACTCAACAGAGTGATGGTCAAATAACGTACTTAAACACTGCAGCCAGGAGTTAATAGATTGCCTTCCCTAGTTAAGGCATGTCGGAAGTCATCAGTCACTGTATATCACCAGTAGTACCCTTCCCATTTGGGTTGTAGGAGATAGGTGGCAGATGAGATAACATTTAAGTGAATCATGAAGGTAGACTTTTTTTTTTTTTTTAACCTGAAATCTGTAGGATTCCTAAGCAAGGAATCAAAGACCTAGATGAGTCTTTATGCCCTGAAAGGTGCAGGGAGGTAAAGTAGAGAAGGACACCATCAAGGCTCTAAGAGCTGGGAGCTTAATGCCAAGATGAAGAAATACCCCTAGAGAAGCAGAGAGAGGGAGCATGAGTGTTGTGGGCCAGGGTAGCTCACTAGGGTGTGCACTGCTTGTAGGAAGTCTGAGAAAAGCAGAATTGTGCCATCAACTGAAGGTCCCACAGCTGTCTAGAAGTTTGCAATTGTCTTTCCAGACAGGCCACAGCTGTGTGTGGGATAACAAGGGAGAGTAAGCAGCGTGTTTGACACTTTTGTGCAAGAACTCATGGAAAGCACAGTATCACAGGATTGTCCCCAAAAAGTCAAGTGGTTTTTACAAGCTATTGCCAGGAGCGAGAGATAGCAGAGGAGCTTCTAGCAAGTGAGAAGAATTTGCCCTGTGATAGCTTTATTGGACAATGACATTCCAGGACAGGAGGGAAGAAATAGCTTGGACAGGAAAACCGCAATTGTTCTATGTTTGCTAGAATATAAATAAAAGTCCCATCCAAAATAACCCGCAGTTATCTCATTAAACAGTTCCTCCAAGTAAATAATCCCTCCACATTGTTAGGGCTGGGAACTGTACTATGTTCAAGGAAACTTAATAGTGATAGATGTTTTTTGTTGTATTTTTTTGTTTTGGTTTGGTTTTGAATTTGGACTTCTGAATACAAATTCATTACCTCAAACTGTGTTTTTTCTGTGATCCAGACACAAGGTTTACATATTATCATTATTATTACTATTACCATCCTCAAAATGCACTAAAAGTTGCACAGAGTAGGGCTCATTATGGTATATATCCATTAGCCCTGTGCTGTCTGACTGTGGGTCAGAGATCTTGTGTGTAGTAAGAGTAACATCATTCAGAAGCCTGGGGCAAAGTCTTCTGTTGTATTTCTCTGACTGGTTTCTGTGGTTCAAAAAGAAGACCCTCATGATCATCCTTCTAACAGGAAAGTTCTGATGGCACATTTTACAGAACACTTTATCTTCATTCCTCTTCAAGAATCTAGAGTGGGAATCTTTGATTGTCTGTAATTACCTTGAAACTTGAGTTTGACTTCCCTCACTTACCTGAAGAAATTAATTTTATATTTTAAATTGAAGTTTATAGTTTCCCAAAAAGAAATGGATTGCATTTATTAATGGTTTGGTGTCTTCAGAGAATCTAAATTGTTGTTTTAAATATATTTTAGGATCTGGCTAAGAGAATAAATCTCCTCTTGCCCTTCTCTTATCAAAAGCCTTCATAAGAGAAATAGAAGAATGGCATGAAATGCCATTATTAATGTTAGTTGACAGTTTAGCATGAGGAGTAGAGAAAGATATCTGTTCCTGAGTATGAACTGTGGAATGCAGAAAATTAAATGCTAAATTAATTACCTATATATGATGGGTTGGCATCAAACCACAAATCCCTATATAACTTCTGGGAGGTAGTAAATGACTAAGAAGTTCCTGTAGGTTGTAAATAAAGGTCTCATTCAAAACTGTAATTTTGCTCAAATGTGATAATGATATCTTTGAAGGGAGAAAGTTCCGTTTCCCTTCAGAAATGCTAATAAAAATACAGATAAGCATATTCATGAATTTTGTCACACCCCACTGATTTAGAATTGGGATTATATATATTTTTATATATGATACACAATATCACTTTTTCTACATACCTTTATATGCATTAAGATTATTTTACTCTCTCAAGATAAAAGAGAACCTAGACCTTCAGTGGACGTTGTCTGAGTGAATATAGTCTGTAGAAATCTGGGGAGATATCTTACCTTCTCAGACAATTTTTGGATCTTGTAGCAAGTTTGATCAAAATGAGTAGTTAGAACATAGCAGTTATTTGCATTCCCTGAACCTTAAAAATATTTCCCTTCTGCAGCTGTTCTCATTCTGCATAGCAAATGATTCAGCTCTGCAAAGATTCTTTGGACTTTTGGCCTTTCTGGTTAGCTTCAGGAAGTTCTTAATACATAGTCTTATTCCTTACCCCCCATCTTTTTTTTGTTTGTTTGTTTTTTAATGGGTCTATATGCTTTAGTCATGATAAATATGAAAGAAAAAAAAAGTAATTCTCCTTTCAAATGAGTATTCCTTATACAACCTGGACTGCATTTTTTTAAAATTTATTGTTTAGAGTCTTAGTTTTGAGATGCCTTACTTGAGACATATTTGTATTTTTTTTTACATTAAAAAAAGAATTACAAAAAAGATTCTGAGTATCTACCCCCTAAAACCCAGGCCTTCTTACACAAATTCAGCTTGCATGCCAAAGAACGAGGCGATTCGAACATAGATTAAATGTGAAAATTAAACGCCATGAGTTTTGAAAGCATTCTCTCTTACCTAGTACATTTCTACTCTACAGAAATGCTGTTTACCTGCTAGTTCAGAAACATTCATGGATGAGAATAACAAAGAAGATTGTCACATAACATGGCATAAAGTTATCCTTGCCAGACACTACAAATGCAGTATGCAAATTTTACTGTGTACCAACTCAAAAAAAGTCATTAACACTATAATGTTTTCCAGCTAAGTAATCAGACCATGATAGAAGTGAAGTGAACATGCTGATGCCTGAATGTAGAAATTAGGATCTGTAGCCTCTGGGCAACTGGAAATCTTCCAGGATGTATGCCTGGTGTTCTGCTTTTTGTCAAAGACTCCAACATCTAGTGTTCAGCTGCATCACATCACCAGCTGTCTCCCTCTCCCTTTCTTTCTCCCTCTCCCACCTCCCTCTCCCTCTTCCTTTCTCTCCCTCTCCCCCTCCCCTTCTTTCTGTCTTTCTCTCTCATTCTTTTTCCTTAGGAACGCTTAATGTGTTTACATTCTGTATGCATTAATTGCATAACATGCTTGTAATTAGGAATGGGAGGAGTGAAAGAAGTATACAAATAATTGGGTGATTTAGTACAAGAAAGTGACATTTAGATGTTTAATACCTATATACATCTGCACTTTTTTTTTTTCTCACGAGGGTTAAAAGAGGCGTTCAGAATAGTGGGGAGCAAAAGCAAAGAGTTATAGGAAAAAAAACTTAGATATTGCAAGAAAGATTCATATTGCCTGGCTTAAAGTACTTTTGTTAGTATGTCATACTGCTGTTATGACAAAAAGGCAAAGAGAGAGAGGGTGATATTCTCCTCCAAAGGGTAAATAAGCACCATAGTCAGGTGTCTGTTCTGAGCTGTTTTCTGAAGGACCTGTTCTCCTTCCACTGACTCCACAGAGCACCTCATGAGTTGCACTCAGTGTCTCATTTTAGTACCTAAATTGGTGTTGTTGCGGTTTAACCCTAACCACAAACAGGACTACGCAGCTGCTCGCTCACTCTTTCCTCCCCTGGTGAGATGGGGGAGAGAATCAGAAGAGTAAAAGTGAGAAAACTCACGGGTTGAGATAAAGACAGTTTAATGAGTAAAGCAAAGCTGCACACATGCAAGCAAAGCAAAGCAAGGAATTTAATCACTACTTCCCATCGGCAGGCAGGTGTGCAGCCATCTCCAGGAAAGCAGAGCTCCATCACGTGTAACAGTTACTTCGTAAGACAAATGCCGTAACTTCGAACATGCCCCGCTTCCTCTCCTTCACTCAGCTTTATACGCTGAGCATGACATCATATAGTATGGAATATCCCTTTGGTCAGTTGGGGTCAGCTGTCCTGGCTGTGTCTCCTCCCAGCTTTTTGTGCCATCCCAGACTACTCGCTGGCAGGGCAGTATGAGGAGCAGAAAAGGCCTTGACTGCTTAGCAACAACCAAAAACATCAGTGTGACACCAACACCACTCCCATCCCAAAACACAACACCACACCAGCTGCCAGCAAGAAAGTCAACTCCATCTCAGCTGAAACCATGACAGTGTCTGAAGTTGCATGTTGCAAATATCTCTTCACCAGGAAACTATCAAGAATTCAGAAGATATAAGAGCAATGAAAGATTAGATCTGATCTTGAAACATGGGATTAAAGACATGCAGTTGGTACCTTTCATGAATTTTTGTGTATATGCCGTTGTCTAAATGAAGATTAATTTTACACTCCTACCACAGAAGATGAAGATGAACCCCTCAAGTATGATATATGAAGTTAATATGATTATTATCTTTTTGCTAGTAACTGTCCACTATGGTTGACTACCTTTCAGCAGCAAAACAAGTTACTGTCCTTTCCTTGCTCTGCTGTATTGCTAACTAGGCAACGATAACACTGTTGGAATCATTGCCAAGTATTTCTGTAAACATTAAGGCTCCTAAGATTCTTAATTGTATGACTATTTGGTAATGTCATTATATAAGCTTGTAGAGTGCTATATCTTTTTTTCCTGCAAGATAATGTCTCAATGCAAAGCGATACTGCAATCAGCACCATTCAAAAGGAAAGGTCATACTTGCTGTTCATCCATGCACTATGGCACAAGGGAGAAGGCAGCTGGAGAACTGAGAAAACATATTTGTATTAAGCAGGTTCACCCACAAAGAAGCAAATTTTGAATCGCACAAGTTTTTGCCAAAAGGTACATGAATTTTGTGATTCATCAGAGTTCATATGGAGTTTCCTTTTAAGAATTTTTTAAACATCTCCATGGATGTCAATAACAGCATGTTAGAATTAGAAAAAAAAAAAATGACTGTAACTGAGAAGGTAAATGCATGAAATATTCAGAAACCTCTTTTTTCTGTGTTGTAAAAGTTATTGACTGGGTTTTGGTTGTGAAGTGTGTTGATAAAGTATTGTGCAATATAAACCTTAAGGTACAAACAAAGAGCAACCAAAAAAACTACTTAAAATTCAAAGACACCCAATGCCTCAGCATTGCTTGTGTCTCTAACATTTTATCTGACGCAATTCTCCAGGGATCAAGAATGAATTCAGTCTTCCTGATATTTTTGGTAGGTATCCAGCATTGTGTGTGACTGAAGGACAGGTATAAATTAGACAACTACATACTTTAACATGTTGGTGCTGTAAAAAACAAGTAGAGAAAGAGCTCTTCAAAAGAACTTTCTCAAATGTTGTTAAGCATATATTTGATCTATGGAATGGCTTTATTCATTCTCTGTTTAAAAAGTTAATAACAAAAATACTTTCTGAAGCTCTTCTGCCCTGGCTGTTTGATTTTTTGATATTTTTTTTCTTTCAGCTTTCTTTCAGCATTCTGTGAAGGCCTCACTTTCTACTTAAAAACATAATATAGTCTGCTTACTGTAACAACTACTGGAAACAGATTGAATTTTTCCTATTATAGTTTAGGCCAAGTTTTCAAAAATCATCATTTTCATTGTCCTTGAATTAGTCTAATGTTTTTTCTATAATTTGTGCATAAAAGGATAAGCTTTATTTCTTAGTTTTGTGGAGATTATAGAGTAATTATGGCTTGTATTAGTCACCAGTGGCCATTTTCTTACATCTCTCACTGTTTTCTGTTTGCAAATTGATAAAATGCAAACAGAGTGAATATCTACTTTGAGAGGCTGAGTTGGGGTCCTTTCAGGAGGTTGGTCCCTAATTTAAAATTATGTTTCTTTCTACTGTAATAAAACTGGAATTCCTCAGCACTGCATTGGTGGTAGCAGTAAGGCCACAATCCAAAGTATATGGGATCCAACTGCAACACTTTGGTGCACACCAGGAATAATTTCCCCACAGAAAAGAGCGGATTGGTATGTCTTTGATAACCGTCAAGTTGTAGGGTGCATTATGGACCCTGTTAATCAGTTTAAGAGTCGGCTACACATCCTTAGTTCATGGTCAAGAAAACATAAGATCTCTTCTACTTCAGCTGTCTTTTCAAACTGGGTGGTCTTTGCTTTAAGCAAGCCACTTGTCTCCCTCACAGATAGAGTTAGGTAGAGCTGGAGGAATCTATTTTTCTGGCTGGGCTGCCCTAGTCTAGGATAGCCTTTATTCACAGACTCTGATAACCCAGGTAGAGAATATTGAGAAGAAAACCGAAATTTGAATAGATTCCTTTTTTTCCTGTGATGAAAGTTTGCCTCTTAGCCCAAGGTAGGATACCACAATGTAAACTCAATCGTGAGTGCCGTTATCTGTACCAAAAAACTATTTCACAGACCCTATGTTGTTCCATATATGAGCACAGTTATTCATCACCATACATTAATTTCAAGCATGAACCATGCTGAATCAAAACAATGAGAATTTAGGGGTGGATGTATCAGAAACATGCAAACAAATGTGTCCAAATTTATTTGGAATGGAGAGGATGGTTTATTTTTACAATAGAAGACTTCTTAGGCTTACAATAAATACTAATAATCTACAAAGGAACACAAATCACGATTCTTGTTTCCAGCTCCACTGAAATGTATGCTTGTAAATAAGTTATGGTAAGGAACCATTGTGACTATATAAAATGGCATTTTTCTAGTCAATTAAGCTATTCATATATACATATCCTGCCATACTCCTTTAGCGGTACAAATATGTGTTTACCATTTTCATTATATTTTAGTACTTCAGAACAGTGGGAGAATAATGTTCTTTACCAGTTCATGCATTGCCAAAATTTGTTGATTTAGTTCCTCCATCCTTGGTGTGTTGAATTAGCTAACAATAACCTATTTTGAATTAGAATTTTAGTCTCAGATTTTGGAACTAACTTTTATTTATTTGTCATGTATACACAAAACATAATATCAAGATTTGGCATCACTGAAACAATCAACATATAACTCCACATTAACATTTTAATCAACATTTTAACAAGCAGAACAATTATTTCAAAGTTTCATTTCCTATACAGATCAGTGGCGTTCACTCATTGTAATACCTTTGTACAAAAGCCTTCTTCTACAACTTCAATTAGGATCAGCTTCAGAAAACGTTTTTCTCTCTGCCCCCTTCCTTTCCACTTTTTCATTTCAGTTGCTATCATGATATCAGACTCATTTGTAGTCATTCTGATTTCTGTGTGATGGATGTTTTTCTTTGTTTGACATTATTCATATCAAACTTCCGACTCATGTATCTCTGAAATAAATATTTCGTTCATCTTTCGAAAGGACTTGTGATTTTTAGATGGAAAAAGTCAGTATTAAGTTCTGATTAAATTATGACCCTTTGGAGTCCTCAGCAAAAGAAGGACATATACCTGCTGGATTGGGTCCAGTGGAGGGCCACGAAGATGATCAGAGGGCTGGAGCACCTCTCCTGCGAAGACAGGCTGAGAAAGTTGGGACTCTTCAGCCTGGAGAAGAGAAGGCTCTGGGAAGACCTTATAGCGGCCTTCCAGTATCTGAAGGGGGCCTACAAGAAAGCTGGAGAGGGACTCTGTAAAAAGGCATGTAGTGATAGGGTGATGCATAATGGCTTCAAACTGGAAAAGGGTAGTTTTAGATTAGGTATCAGGAAGATATTTTTCACTATGAGGATGGTGAGGCACTGGAACAGGTTGCCCAGAGAAGTTGTGGAGGCCCCATCCCTGGAAGTGTTCAATACCAAGCTGGATGGGCTTTGAGCAACCTGGCCTAGTGGCAGGGGGTTTGGAATTACATGATTGTTAAGGTTCCTTCCAACCTAAGCCATTCTATGATTCTATAAATAGTTTAGTTGCTCAGCTGCTTTTCCAAAACCAATGTCAGAATTAGGTTTCATTTAATATCAAAGTAAACAACACAGAAAAGCAGTGTTTTATGTATATGTGTGTTGTGAAGTTTTGGAAAAGTTTCTTATTCCTTATATATGTGTAAATCCACAAGGACAATTTTAAGGTTTAGTGGGGAGCATAAAAGAATCAATGATACCATAATACATAACAGTAATACACATTTCTTCCAACTCTATAAACCCTGTTATTGGCCAAGATTTCAAAAGCATCCAGTCTTGATCTAGATATCTCTTCAGATAACAGCACTACATAACAATATTCATCAGCCTCTTTCTTTTTGTATACACTAGGAACTAAAAAGTGTAACTTTTCCACTTGCACATTTAAAATAATTTTTCTGTTTGAAATTGTCATTCCCAAGTGTTTGCATGTTCAGACACAAATCTAACCCAATTTTAAAACTTTTATTTTAAATATGGTTCATAATCTAATGCATAATTTCAAATTGTAAGTGATTTCATTTCCACTGACATATATTTAATTAGGATAAATCTTGTAGTATTCAGCTTCTGAATAATTAGAAATGTTCTAATTCTGTGAAATTATCTTTATAATGTGAAAATTAATAGAGATAGCAAGTCTAATCTAATTTTATTTGTTAGGCTTCAGTGAATATAATTAGTAGATGACAAAACAGTAGGTTACAATGCATAGCACTTAAGGACTGTTTGTGGTTAGGCCACATGCTTAATTTAAATAATTCCATAAAGTCAAGATTAGATGATGTGAGTGAATCTGCTCTATAAACCAGCCTTTGTCAGCATGAGCAATACTTGTGTATGCGCTGTGCAGGTTTAATCAGGTACATTGCCTGTGCAGCCCTTGCTAGTTTAGAGAAGAAAAAACCCAAGGATTTAACTGCAAATGTGGCTTTTTTGATAGCATAACTAGCTTTGTATCAGGTTTTCAGCTGATGTGGATGAGCTTCAAAAGAACGATGCTGGTGACAAACTCTTTGTGACTATGTGCCTTGTTCCCTCCTCACACCTCCACTCATCCTCTTCCAGCTGACACCGCACCTGGGAAATCGTCTGTGTCCAGGGTGCCATCCCCTCCCTGCTGGAGGAAGTCTAAGAGCAAAATATGCATCCAGCACTTTACACAATGATACAGCTGGGTTGCAATAAAATTAAATAAAAATCAATTAAGGTATTCTGTACAATAATGAGATGTTGAATTTCTTAATTCTCATTTTCTTCCCCCTCTCATCCCACTCCTAAAAGATATCAATAGCTTGTTTTCACTTCCTTCAAGGTCCTGACTAAATGGCTGCCAAGTCTCAGCCTGACAAGCCATTTGTCCTTTATGGGTGGTGGTTGGTGAAGGAATCTTACATTTGTTCAGTCATTGACATAGAGGAAAAGAGGGGAAAAGGCTGATGTTCCTAGGCCCTTTGACAACAAAATTGTCCTTGATGATCCATATGCAGAGACAGTGGGACAGCTAGGTCCTCCGCAGAAATGGCTATCACAGAAGCTAAGAGGAGGAGGCCCAAGGATCTGTCAAAGGGACTGTCTTCTGCTTTTTTGACACCTGTCACACCACTGCCACTGTGGCAGCTCAGCTACTGCATGGTCCTCCAGATGTATATATTGCTGCCTTCCACACCCAGCAACGTTAAGGACTTATTCTGGACAAGTGCATGCGTTTTCGGGTATTTTGTTGTTGTCCTCATCTTCCTAAATTGCTGCCTTTATCTTCTGCAGCATGTCCTCAAGGAAAGGTATCCTCAAGGAAAGATATCTTCAAGAATGGGTGCCGTAGCACCACTCTTTGCCTTTCTCTTGCCACATCATAGAGGCACTCAGTATGAGACTTGCAAATACAGAGGTTCTGTCACTATCAGAGTAAACTCTAAAAGTAAGAGCAGCTAAATCTTTTAACCCTCGAGAACTTCTGGATGTTTTCCTGCACTGTGACTTGCCATTAGCCACCTCCCTCGCAATGCCTGATTCTCAAGGGCACATTTTAATTCAGAGAAGTGGGAGCTGTTGGAATTTAATATATGTATACAAATGCATGTGTATCTCAGCTAGGATATTAGATATCACTGAGATGGGAGTGTTTAGAAGTCTGGTAAATCGGGCAATTTTCAAACTTCAAACCAAAACTTTACCAGGTTAACATTCATTAACACAACCTGCATGCTAATGGTTAGTTCTTAGTTATTGTAGCTACTTATAACTACATATACAAAACCATTAGTCCTTAAAAGTTATATCCTGCATTAGATCTAAACACAGAACAGCAGAGAGCTGATGCTGTGTAGTTAGCACTGATAGCTGTGGTCCGTGATGGTCTTTGTTGCTGAGGTAAAGGTGATCAGGCCAGACTGGTATTCAATGAATATAGTCAGAACAGAAGACGCTTGTCTTCTTTCTTCCCCCAGTTTTATTCATTCATGCCTGGTGTTAGGATGCTTGCCCTCCTCCTTTAAGGAGAATCTCATGTGCTTTCAGTGCTGCCTATTTTTTGTTTTGATTTTGTTGGTTATTCATGTGTGTTCAACAGGATGTCATGTGTATTTGCAGTCCCTTGTATTCCTCCTGTTCTTTGTTCGTTGCCTTGCGTATTCCATTACTTAGATCACTGTTAACATGTTTTCCCATGCCCCCTGCATACAGCTACAGAAATTTTGATTTTCCCTGTTGCTGATCATATTCCTCACATACTTATGAAGAATACTTACACATTGTGTTTGCCTATGCCGAAAGAGTGTTATTTAGGCATTGTTGTTCATTGTTGCTGGTTCTAGGATGCCTGCATTTGAGTTCAAAGCCAGATAATATTATTGGTATCCTAATTAGCTTCCTCATAATCTGTAGGTGTCATAAGCCTCTGCTTTGACCGTAGTGTAGTAGTGTAGACCCATTCTTTTGCAGATCATCTGCTAGGAGGTCTTACTAGGATAATTCACCACTTTCTCATAAGTACACCTCATGCCCTGTGCACTGCTGCAGTACAGAGGGCTCTTTTGCAACACACAAGCATGAGAAGACTGAACAGGAAAAGAGTAAAGAAAGGGGAGTGGGCCTACCTATGTGAGCAGGAAGAACAACTCTGAGATAACAGCTGTCCCTTCATTTGGACTTTTTTAGCCAACATTTTCATGAGGAAGGGTAAAAAACTCCTGTTTCAAGTTACTGCAGAATAAAGAAAAAGCCTTCATCACAGCAGGGAGGTTTCATTTTTGTTTGTTACGAATCTGCTCTGTGTTGTAGCTGAGGCACAATCAAACCATCCCACAAGGCTGGACCTTCCTTCAGTCACTTTCCCATCCTCTTCTCCCCAGACTACCACCTTCCAGGAGTACCTGCTGATGCAGAAATTTGCTTGCTTCCCCACTGCAACCAGGTGTACAGCGGACTGTATTCAGGTGGATGACAGTCATGTTGATGTGAAGCACGGCAGAAACCATTCTGCATCTTCCTCATGGGCCCTGTCTGATACTTTCCTCTACAGTCTGCCTCTTCCTCATTTCCCCTACCAGACTGAGCCTTAAAGTGGTTCACAGGACCCCAGCGGCTTGCTTGTGGTCTGAAACGCACCACATCAGTGTTGTGCCACTGGTGCACCTTGCTTATGGAAGGGTGAGAGAGGATGGTTAAGCACTAAGACTAATGTCATGATCTGTGTCTGGAGATGGAGATGCTAGTTAAGGCAGGTGGACTAGTAATCTGGAATGGTTTCTCAACAGAAGTGTAAGGCAAGAGACTCTGGACAAATGAACCACCAATTTACACAGTGGCTTCCTCTTAGTGACCTCGTTTCCTGCGAAGTTTGAGGATTAAAACCAGACTGCTAGCTGAATATCATATTATATCCAATAAAATAATCAGTCTGTATATAGTTACAGGATAGACAGCCAGACTCTGATGTCTTATTACTTTCCCTGACCTTCAGGAACATCACTACCTTTATTTCTAAGCCTGAAGTGTCACTTCTTCACCATCCTTTAACTACCAGCAGCCAGCCGGTTGCCCATCTCCTGAAAGGACCGTAAAAGTACCACAAAATCTTTCAGCCTTCTGTTAATCAGCTCTTTGCTAATGAATTGTCTTGAGGTGCAGGGCCCAGCAGGCTGCAGGGTGTTCCACCGTGTGTCCCCAGGAACTTAGTTAGAGGAGGATTTCCATTTTATTTTTGCCTGAAACAGAAGTGTTCAGACCTGCATTAACACTATTCAAGAACCAAAAGAGCATGAGGTGAATGGAGATAAAGAGGTCAGATAGATACTCAAATTATTTCTTATTTAAACTGTATAGACAGAGCTACAAGGTGAGATTTTAAAGCAGAAAGCACCTTAGGCAAAAGAAATTTAAATATTTGCATGAACAAGTTATTTAAATTTTGTCTTATGCAGACAGGTTTCCCACTTCCTAGGCTCTCTCTAAAACCTCAGGAGACAGTGGATTTAAAGAGAAGTTATTAAGCATCATAGGGTCAATGCAAGGTGCTCAGGGTTTCCTAATTAAAGCCCATTAATCACTTGTATGAGTTAGACATCAGTTAAATACAAGCGCCTCCAAACTGTAAACTTTACGTTTACATATTCAAAATCTATGCCTTTTGCCAATATAGTTATCCCAAACAAACTGTTAACTGCTGATTGTGTGCAATGCTATTCTGTGGTGACTGAAAGAACATGCCCCTAAGAGCTGACTTGCACTATGGTCACAGCATATGAAATATTATACATTATATCATTCTAAAGAGTACTTGCTCACTTTCTACAGCTTCGATCTCTGCTAAAGGGCAATTTTTGGAGACAACAGATTGAGTTCAGACTGAAAATGAATAGTAGCAAAGCAATATTCTGACCAGGTAAAACATAGACCTAATTCTTCGAAAAGGGCAATTTCACACAGTTGAAAACAGTTATGGGCAAAATCAAGTGGGAGGAAATCCTGAAACATAAAACCATGAATTATTATTGAGAATTATTTAAGAATACTTTATGAAATGTCAAAACCTCCCGCAATTCTATGCTTATGAAATGCTACTTCAGTAAAGTAATCATTTCAGTTAAAAGGAGATGTGAAAATGTCAATAAAATAATTTTTCAAAACTCCAACACACAATACACAGAAAACGGAGAAGCAAACAGAAGAGAACAAAAAATCCAGAAACAAAAAATTGCTTAGGAACATTATAGTGGCACCACAGCCTGTGTCATTTAAAATTAAGAATATTAAAAAGGAATTTTATAAATGTACTCAGAACAAATGAAATGTAAAATATGCGATAGTAAAATCTGAAACTAGCCCAAAGTACTAACATAGAATCATAGAATCA
>VYZM01006728.1:0-13523 GCA_013398915.1 Dromas ardeola
AACTCAAGATACTCTATGATTCTGTAAGTAACATTGGTCCAAGCTAAAGATCCTGTGTTTATCAAGTAACTTGAATAAAAAATAGTCTTTAAGCTACTTCTAAATTATGAGATCTATCTTTTCGATGGGAACTCACTGTTCACCTATGAACTTTTTTATTTTTCCCCTGCAATTTAGGGCAGCAAAATACTTCAATGCACACCAAATTCTAAATTTAAAACAATTTCCACATCTCTCAAAGCCTTGCAAAATCAGTGCCTGGTGCAATGAATCTTACACCACCTTACAGCATAAAATCTCCCAAGAAATTGTTGCTTCTGACCTAATCCTTTGTAGATGTAAGGTTTCGAGGTCAAAGCAAAATCCTTTCTTCAACTGACTACTGCTAGCTGAAGGGAAAATAAACAAGCTCTTAACTAGCATATTATTTTTTTTGCATATTAAATATTTTTCCTAAAGTATGTAAATTGCAGTTGACAGTGGTAAAATTTCAAATGTTTTATAAAGGCTGATTGGCTTTTTTAACTTAAAATTACAAGGATTACCAGAGAGACTTTTAAAAGCAAACATTGCAAAAAATCCTTGAATTAGGAAAGCCTTCCAACTTTTGTGATTACCAGTCTTTGCTATGATTATGTGCTTAGCTTTCTACCAAAATAAAACACCACTCTTTTAAGCAATAATTTGTTAAGGGAATACTTTGTATGCTCAGTGTTCTGTAGAGACAGAAACTGTAGCTTGGCTATACAGCTCCTGTTACTTTCGAGAACTTTGTGAGTTTATTTTGCTTTGTCTATGTGCCAATGAGATGGAATTTTTACCACAGTTTCATTGTTAATTATTTAAGATATGTACACCCACATGTGGCTACCTATTTTTCAAGAGCTGCTACTGCGATGCTCTGCTTCCTATTAGTGTTAACTCCCAGGTGTCTTGAAGGGTAGGACTGCCTCATAACCTTCCAGGATCAGGGTGGTTTTGTCTTGCAGCTGCATTTTACACTAGATTTGCTGTACTTGGAGCATTGAGGTAATCCCAATCACCATAGCATTCCCCTCAAAGGGCACTATGCCACATAGTGAGCTTGGGACTTTTCACTCTCAGCACTTCGGTCTCCACTGTTTTGCACCAGGTTTAAGTGGGCTGATTTTACTCAGACTACTTAAAGATTTCTTTTTACCTCACTTTACTTTTTCTACAAGTGTCTCTTGGCTTCCCAAGAATAAATCAGGGCAATTGCTACTGTCTTCTCTACCTCTGTAACACAGAACATGGAGAAAAAGGGCAATTTTAATTGCTGCTTTCATATCCTGCTTCCTTATTCATACTATGCAGTGTTTGTACCTACTATTCACATAGTCCGGGAATAGGTGTCTGTTAAAAATCCGCAAATGTCCTTTTTCAATGAAAACTAAGGGAATAGCACCTGTTGAGATACAATTGTGCATTCCTTACTTTCAGGTACTTCTTAATACAAGCTATATATTTCTATGTAGTCCTGTACTTGAGTCCTTCACCTTTCCTTTACTTGACACTAAGCCTCTGCAAACTGGTATTGCCTGGTTTGGAAATCACTTTAATACTTTGGATTCAAAAGGTAGATGATTTCTTTATTGGTTTCACACTGAGCTTAGTACAGAAGGAAGCTTAAGGAATAGAAGAGGGAAAGAGTCAATAGGAAGCCCTTGAACCAAAATCACTTCAAAGTTACTGAATAGTGAAACTAGTAGGTAAGAAATACCCCTTTCCTGAGTCTGTCTGTGGCAAGAGAATCCCTGGCTAGAATGTGGGTCTCCTCTGCCTGTGCCCCATGCTGTTATCATTGCCATTCTCATTGCTGCTCAGAAAAAAACTTTGTTGCTCTTAAGAAGTACTAGCCTAGAAGCCTCAAAGAGTATCTGTGCAGCACTATTGATTTTCTACATTTTGCTGCATGTGATAGGGAGCACCAACCTTATGCTGAAGCTGATGCATGGTCTACGGGCAGGAAAATTGCATATTTCAGATGTACACACACACAAAATCCCACAAAACCCAAACTCTAACCCTCCTCACTTCTCTTTCAAGAAATTAAGTTTCAATCAAATACCAGGAAATCCTGATGGGTTAGCATCTGTGTTTACACACTGTTCTGTGTGTAAAGCACTTTTATTGGCAAGTACGATCTAGTGATTTACATTGATGTGTCTCACTTTTTAATAAATATAATAAAGTTCCTATTTAATGCCAGCAAATTGGACTGCCATCTATTTTTCAGATAATGAATCAGAAAAAAAAAATAAACAAAAAAAAAACATTAAACCACATTAAAATACTGAAGTTTTATAGTCCTGGGCTAATGTTCTTATTTTAGATATAGTTCTTAAGATCACACAGGCTGGTGTTCTGCTACAAGAGAAAATCAGTTAACAATGTATGGGAAAAAAAATCTCTTTGCACCTTCCTCAGTCTGATCAGGAGAAAAAGATTCTTTACAATGAGTGATTTGTTACCACAAACTCTCCTAAGCAATAGTTTAGAAATTAGGGACTCTCAAATGGACGATGAAAGAGTAGAGGTGGTTGCTTTGTATGTACATTTTTGAAAAGGAGAAAAATAGGTTTTCCCTAGGTAAAAAACCATGCACCTTGTGCCTATACTGACATTTAAGCAACATGGGTGGGAATCAGACCAAGGATTTTGTTTCTCACACTGTATATGGTATACAATGACAAAAATGTAGAACATTTCAATTCTTGGCAAAGAACATCCACTTAGTGTGATGGAGGACAGAGCTTCGGATTCCTCTTGAATGAGCTTAGGCCTCACAACCAGAAATTATTTGCTTACTGCAGGAATATGGATTACTTTCAATAAATGCTTCAACAGAACTTGAAATAAATTCTGTTGAACTACAGTAAGCCTTTGTTTGCAAAGAGTGAGTTTTTGGGAAACAGAGAATATATTTTTCAGACTGTCTGAGTGCAGAATTGTGAATCAGGAAAAAAATCCCTAGCTGTCAAAAGGCTGGGCTCTTGAGTCTGATATATGAATAGGCTGTTCAAGTGGTTCCTGTAACAGAAAAATTGGTAGAAATCAGACAAAGCAAGTGGTCTGTGAACACTCTGTCCCAAAAGATGTGATAAAGAATAGGGGAGAAACACTGGAAAAGAGATACAAAAGACCCATAGTATCCTGCTTGGAGTGGTGAGAAGAATACTGCTGACTTGAAAATATTCCTAAACAACTTGATTTAAATTTGAGATCGCTTGCTAGGAAAGGCCATACCATCCAAGAAAATAGACTCCCAGCATGTACAAATACATTTTCTTGTGGTTCATCCACTCTTATTTTAGTGAAGAGCATGTTAATTTAGCTCAAGCATATGTACTCAAGCATCCTCAGTGAGTCTGTTCAAACATCAGCTGCAGCTATGGCATCGTTAAACCTCCTACTCATGTATCTTTCACATCTCTCCTCTGTTCCAGAGTAGGGTGTTAGTCCAACTTGTGAACCAGTAAGGGTACTGATGACTAAATGGGATTTAATTTTAAAATAGGTGTTGGATATTTATGAACACCAAAAAACATTGCAAAATATCTGAACAGTGCTGGAGTTGCATTCCAGCAAAGGGATCCAAAGTTACCTTCTTTGCTTCTGAAACACAAAGGGCTGATGAATTTAACTTTTTTGAGGAATGAGGGGAAGGTAAAGGAAAAGAATCTTTTCCAGGCATACATCCTTCACATAGGCCCTGTACTATAACCTTGCCGCTCCCATGTAGTCTCTTTGAGGAGAGAAAAGCAGCATGTGACCAGCATAAGTCCTGGGCAGATGAAGAGCAGTCTGGTTTAGTCTCCTTTTGGGCTGCCACAGGGGAACAGATATAGGGAACTGCTATAGCCCCTAGCATTGTAAGAGAAAAAACCACATAGCTTTCAGTTTCCTCGTAATGAAAAATCTCAGATGTGCTTTCTCTTCTTGATTTGGTCTCGAGAGTAATATATCTCTGCTTACTTTGGCTCTGAGTTTTGTTACACAGTAAGCTATGTGCTAAATGAATTCTATCATAAAGGAAAGTAAATGCTTGTCATTAAAAAAGCAAAGCAGTTTTTTTACGTACACGTGCCTTCTCAGAAGTTTTCTCAAGTCTTAAATTGCAGTTATTTAGAAATATGTTGTTGTCTAACATGACTGTTGCAAAAGTTGGAAAACCAGTTCTAGAGCTAGGTTTAGTCTCAGTTATTAGCTAAGCAATAAAAAAGCCAAGTGTGCTTCATGGTAGTTATTTCAAGAAATTAATTTCTGAAACAAGAGGCATAGTTCAATATCATGAACTACCTGAGAAGTGTAAGAAGCAGTGAGAGATTAGCTGCTTGGGGTGTTCTGCTGCTCCTTTCTGACAAATGAGCTGTTAATAGAATTTAACTTCTACTCTTAATGGCTGTAATAGATGTGAAGTTTTCTTGGACCTTGCTTTGGATTATTGACACTGGTCTTTGAAGCCCAGAAGGCAGGAGAAGGGTTAGTTAAGCTGTTTCTGTTCCCTTCCTCATTCAGAAGGTTTTGATTAAAGTCTCTATTTTTTTTGTGTGTGAGAGATATGGTTGAATTTGTTTTCATTTCTTTCCCATACTAAATGGTTATACCAGCTTTTTTTTTTCCCCAGGTGCATCTCACCCTGTAGTAACACGCAGCATCCTCAATTTTCCAGGAGTTAACTGTTCTTGTTGTCCTTGCTCAATCACAATGACAGTTTTACCGCCAATTACTGTTATCTGTTGCTGCCTGAATTCTTGCTGTGTGGTACACTGCTTCTATGCATTTGTTACTTCTTAATGGAAGTGCTGTAAAAGTCACCAGCAGCTGGACTGAAGCAATAAGAATAGACTGCCAAGATGGAAACTGGCAGGTGACTGTACATATGGAAAGCAACTCCAGAATACATAATGGGCATAAAGTTCCTATTTGAAGGGGGTTTTTGTTTGCAATTTTTTTCTTAACTTCTATAATGAATAGTTAATGTTGTAGAAAATACGCTTGTTTCATCAAGATCATCCGCTGTTAATGGTTACATTTTCTTCAATCTGTTGGCTTTCAACAGAGACCTGTCTTATCCTTCTTGTCTAATCTCGAGCAACAGAGATCCTGAATGAGGCAGAATGTGAGTACAAGCAGCACAATGAGGCTGTGGTGTTTCCTGAAGATTTGTCTAAGCCTTTATGGCACCTAAAGAAACATAGTAAGTTACCTAGCCAGCCATCCCACAGGAGAGTTAACTTCTTTCCCAGTAGGTTGCCTGTGCTAAACTTTGTGTATAGATAGCAGTTGACTGGATAGTCAGTTGAGTATATCATTTGCACAGCCATTTCTATTTGTATCGAGATATCCGAAACCATCTAACAATTACATATTAAATGCACTTGAATTTAAATTTTTCATGTTTAGTAATACAAACATGCATTGACATGACTCATGTTGTTCATTGCCTTTAGAAAAAGTGGCAGTTGTCAACCAAATAGAAAAAGTCAACGAATCAAACTTTTAGAGGTAGCTTTATACTACTAAAATGCCAGCCTTTAACTAACTTAAAAAAAATTATCTTTTCTATTTAGGAGCTACTTTCTCCAACCACATGGTTTGTGTTAGGTTAGGGAGTTCACACTGGCTGCCAAGTTTAATAGAAGTCAGTGTAATGTTTTTTTAACCAATGGAGTTGAAAACCCCGAATTAAAATGTCAGTCGGAAACCCTTATTGGAAAAAAGCCTTACTTGCCACAAGGTTTAAATAAGCATGAGGGACCTGAAAATCAACAGTATCCATGAATTTATATCTGAGTTGTAAAGTGGGGTGGGTTTTTTTTAAATTACTACTGAAAACGCCTAAATTCAAAAGCTTCGGCTGTCTCAGATTTTGAGCCTCAGCCAATTGTACTTTTTAAGTCTTGGTTTATTACTAGAGAACTTTCACTGCAGCTAGTAGTTGGCTATTTACCAGTGGGCTCAGTAATGGAAGTTGGCTTTCTTTACAAAGCTCAGATTTTCTTTCTCAGCTGAGTCTTTTCTAACCTCTGCATGGGGAAACTCTATCACTCTCTCATTGGTAATGTCCAGCATTTGAATTTTTCAATACAAATCTGTAGTACTTTCAATATAGCTTACTTTCTAAAGAAAAAAAAAAAAGTAGAAAGAAACTTCTCTGCATTACTTAACAGAACTTTTTTTAAATTCAAAGGTTATTTTAAACCTGAAACACGTCTCCCTAGCATCCTGCTCAGTTCATTCAGCTTGAGAAATTCAACATTTTCACAGAGAAACATTCTTTGCTAGATTATTTTTATTAAGTAAACTACCATTATTAAAATATTAGTAGTGCGTTTAACTCCATCATACTTAGGAAGAGATGAGAAAATTATTAAAAATTTGCCTTGATTTCCCCCCAACACCACCCCCCCCACACACACACAGAGGCATTTGTGGTATCTTGTAAGTCTCCATTTTTGTGCTCAATTACTGGCCTTAAGCCTGCTTATTCTTACAAATTGAAGACTTGAGTCTGCATACCTAACTGTATTTTACAAGCCAAAGAACTGGCACAATTTTGGTAGCTTGGTTTGGTTAGAAAGCTAGTGTGCAGAAAATTTAAAACTATTCTGATTTTTCATCCTTACATGAGGATAAACATCTCTCCAAATGGAAAGCAAAACTTCCTTTCACTGTCTGAGGAGAGAATAGAGTGGGACTACTGCTTGTCTTACAAATTGAAAAAAATCTATCTTCAGAGCTCTAAAATCCACACCACGTAGTGCTACTCTGAAACAAGAGCTCTGCCCAAAACAGTAAAATGGGATTGTTACTAAGTGTGATGCTAAACAGGGATTCTAATACCTAAGTCCTGATCGATAACATTTCTTCATGTATAGTGTCTTCAGCTTTACCTTTTCTATATTGGTTTCATTAAAAGTACTCTGAAAAAGCTTCAGAAGGATAAATACTACATAGAAATTTTTTTAAAAAAATTATTAAAAAGGGAGTCGGGGGAGGGATGCTCCTCAGGTATTCTCTTTTTATAACCAGTTGCAGTATGGCTTGACCTTAACTCAGTTTTGTAGCAGCATAGTAAGGAGAGGTGGTCTGTAAGGAAGGATGTTTAGACTTGATTTTAATGACAGTTAAAGGGCTGTGAATTTTTTGAGGATATAGATCCTGGAGCTTTGTGGAGCAAAATTCTAGCTCCTTACAAAAGAGATGCTTAGTAGGCAGTATTACTTTGGGGATGGTAGGCAGTGTTACCTCGGGGATAAGTGCAACATGTTGCTTAAAAGTTATGGAGTTCTATTACAGTTCTTCTAACATGGCTGTAGATTTGCTGACGAAAGGAAGGTGGGTAGTGTCTATTTGTTTCTTCCATGACAGTGGGTACTCTTTACATCACTACAAATGGTTTATATGAATGTCATGGGTGCAACATTTTTCACTGCTCTTCAGTTAACTAGTAAGTTGTGTTGTTATTTCTCATCCCTCAATGGATAAAACCATTATAGCAAGACATTTAATAGCATGAAATTGATATTATAAAATTATTTGAAATTGTTTCCCAAATTTTGTCCTCTAAACTTGAAGATTTGTACTTTCAGCGTCACCCAGCAATTCAGAAAATGTGTATATGGCTGAGATAAAACTTAATTAAGAATCTCAGATATGCTCAGGTTTATTCTGCCTTATAGATCGAGGAAGAATGATTTTCTCATTTCCAAAAGGCAGAGTGCTTTCTAGAACATGAGGTAACCATAAAATAAAGTCCTATTCAGTAGGTTCAAATAGGAGTCCAAATGGGACCTGGTTTTCTGAAGTATATGAGAGCAGGCACTGAGATGCAAGCGCAAAACACACTCTTATAGATTGGCACACTTCAACCTTACTGTCAATGGTGTACCACAGCATTCCTGGGCAGGAAGCAGCTCTGTGGATTAATCTGCTAGTGGAAACATTCTGGGACTAAATTGTTTTATATCAAACATCTTAAAAATGAGAGAATGTAGACTTTAAGGGTACATGAAAGGCAGAAAAAAATCTATCGGAGTTTTATACATGGTGTCATTTAAAAGCTTAATTAAATGTTAATGTTAGTTAATGGTAGTAAATGTTAATGTTGGTTAAATGCTGCTATAGAAAATCCAACCAAAGACAAGTGAATGTTCTTCATCCTGTACTGTACAATGAGAACAAAAATCTCTGAGTACATGTCAAAGCATTTGGTCATGAGCTTGATTCTCTGCTTTCCTTAGACAGTTCCTTTAACAGTAAGAGTACCATGCTAGCTCTTTTCACACTGCCATTGTGTATACCACGATTTTTGACAATGGACTATAAAATCTACCTGTTAGATGGGTACAAGTAAATGTACTTGTAAATATTTAGCAACAGCATTTCAACTTAAGGAGCAACCCTAGATAGGATGACCAGGTTATATCCAGAGCAAACTATGTCACGCAAGTTCTGAGGATTTTGTGGGTGTGTCTTTCTCCTTTATCAGAAACTGCTATGAACTGAGCTTAGGTGAGTAGGTGTTGATGTTGGGTATCACCTTGCAACGAATAGGTTGACCAAACAGTTCTTCTGAAAAGATGTCTAAGCTGTAACACTCACCATCAGGTGGCTTTACCTCACAAATGATCTGAGCAGAATGATGAAAGATTGAACAAGCCATTAAAGTTAATGTAACCTCAACACAAGGAATAAAATTGCTTTTGACCAGCTGTGGCAGGTTGACCTTGGCTAGCCATCAGGTGCCCACCAGGCTGCTCTATCAGGCTGCTCTATCACTCCCCTTCTTCAGCAGGACAGTGAGGGAGAAAATAAGACGAAAAAAAACTCATGGGGCAAGATAAAGGCAGTTTAATATAGCAAAAGCAAAGGCCGCACGTGGAAGCAGAGGAAAACAAAAGATTTATTCTCTACTTCCCATCAGCAGGCAATGTCCAGTAAAGTAGGGCCTCAGATTGCTTAGTGGTTTCTCTAGAAGACAAATGTCTTAATAACGAATGCCCCCCACCCCTTTCTCTTTGCTTTTATTGCTGAGCAGACATCATACGGTATGGAATATCCCTTTGGTCAGTTTGGGTCAGCTGTCCTGGCTATGTCCTCACCTCAGCCTACTGGCCTTTGGGTGTGGGGGTGGATTGGAGGACAGCCTCAATCCTGTATGAGCACTGTAGCCAAAGCTTTGGTGTGTTATCAACACCTTTCTAGCTACAAAGCACAGCACTATTAGAGCTACTATGGAGAAAGTTAACTCCATCCCCAACAGAATCAGTACAACAGCCATGCATGGTACAGTAGTGAGTCAGTGGTGGGAGTTTGTTTGAACTAGTTTTGTTTTAGTTTTCACCCTCCTAGTTTTGTGAAAGATAAATTCTCCCAGGCAGTTGAGACAGATTCCTAGGCAATCCAAAAATTAATCTAAGCCTGTAAAATTCACACACCTTTAAAGGAGGGGTAGAGGAGGCAGTATGTGAGCTAATGGAAAATATTAGCTGAAAAAAATGTTTTCTACTTGCATTACTTGGAGTAGTATAATACTACAACAGGCTGCAGTATAGGGAAGAATGAGTAGATCCATATGCTGGAGTCAAACATACCACATTGTAACTGAGCAAGCTCTGTTATTTGTCTGAGAGTAATTGCAAGAGCATACAAAAATTATAGCAGTAAGTAACTAAAGAAATGTTATGTAATATGATGATATCTGAACCAAATTGGTATCTAGTTGTATGAACATAACACTGTCCATATGCATAAATACTGAAATAATCTCCAAGCAGTGCAGCCTACATTCAGCAGAGCAGGACCACAGTGTGCACTGGGATCTAGAGCTGTAGAGGAACCTTCCAGCTGGTGGGAACTGTAAGGTCAAGCTAAAAATGCTGACCTCTTTGGAATAAGGGTAATGTCAGTGATCTGCATGTTTTCCTATAGAAAATGCAAGTGTAGGGGAAAAAATGAGTATCTGAAGGAGACTGCAAATTAAGGGGAATCAAAATATTATCTAACATGAGAAACATATGTAGAGCACCTAACTTAGTATTTAACATAGCAGCTTCCCAACCTGTGTCCAGAACGTAGCTATTTTGATCTCTCATGCGGGCACAAAGGGTTTTTACAGTTTTTCTCACTGGGACCTGTCAAACTGGCCTTAATAAAATCTGCTGGTTACTGCCTCCCCCACACAGAGTTATATCCTCTAACATGTCACACTCTATGATCACGTTGAGACAAAAAATTTTGGAAAACTTACTGGGCTGAATTCACTAACTACCCTGTTCCCCAACAGAGCAAGAAAATGTGTATCACAAAGATGAACACTATGCCTTTTCACCCTGCTTCCTTTAGCTCCAGAGACCAGAACAGGAACTAGCCAGTTTGTTTTTTTTTTTTTCCCCAGATAAATCAGTCTTTTGATGTGTAATATTACCTTCTTGTATCAGTAGTGAATTGCTTTAATGGAAATGAAAGCCAGACCTGCTGATGCCAGTTCTGCTGGCATGAAAGTGAATGAATAAGGGGCCTTCAGAGCAAGTGCTTACCCATGGGAGATCAGGAAATATCAGATCAGGAAATAGGGAAGACTGGATGCTGTGGTAATGACAGCAAGGGTTTAGTGTTGTGCTGGGCAGCAGCTAATGAAAACAAAGCTAAAATTCCCAAAGAGATAGCCGCATTGAGATGTACGTCTCAGCACCTCCTCTGCTATGTCTGCCCTCAAGCCCCAAACAGCCAGGTACATCCTGGAAGACTAAAATGATCGATGCCATCTACACTGTCATCAGAGTCAAGACTGTAAAACCTGATCAGTCTGACTATTTGCAGTTCTCTGCACATGCATCAGGAAAGTGGTACCGTCTTCCTACATTTATAATAAAGTGTTTCCTACAAAACTATTGCAAACAGATTGCAGTGGCTTATTTCTGGTGAGCAATGGTGCCATTATCCTAGCAGAGGGAAATAAGGAGATATTACAGAATAACAGAATGGTAGGTGTTGGAAGGGACCTTCAGAGATCACCTAGTCCAACCCCCTTGCCAAAGTAGGTTCACTGGCTATTGTCAAAGCAGATTTAGTTTTACAGAAGTAAAACCAGTTTGTTGTTATAAATATACTGGAATTAGTGAAGGCCTTTTTTTTTCGTTATATGACTGCAGACAATGACTAACTGATGTTATTGCTTAGTATGCATGAAGAATGCTTGGTTTTAAGCTGTACATCCAAGAATAAGATCTGGGGCACTAAATACATTAGTGGTGTCACTTGTTTTTCTATTAAAATTGTTAGTTTTTGTAAGGTATTTAACCTTTTAAGTTCTGGATAGGAGCAAGATATATTGTTTGCGATTTTTTTTCTTCTTCTTTAGATATTTTATATGTACCAAAAGTAGTTAACAGGTCTTCACAAAAAACCAAAGAAGGTATGCTTTAATATATTAAAAGCATCAGGCTTTATTGAAAGGGATACATGCTACTTAATGAAAACTCTTCGGGTGCTTAACAGAAAGTTCTGCCCTTTACAGTGACAAGTGGAACAGTGCCAGGAAAATTACGCTAGCACAGACATAGCTATACTGACAAAACTATACATGGTAATGGTAATGTAAAAGCTTTTTTTAATTATTTTTTTATTATTATTACTCATTTCTTGCAGAAAGAAGAGAGACCAATGTAGTGGTACCTCCATGAGGGGATTCTGCTGACCTACCTATATTGGCCAGTGACAGGAACTTCAGATGTCTGAGCAATATTTTAAGCGACAGAAGTTTGTAATGCAAAACTAATCATGTGAAAACCAGAATTCCTGATTAGTTATGAGAGTGAGGAAGAATAATTACTTGATTATTATTATTGAATGTATAGGAACTGGAACAGAAATCACCACTACTGAGTGGCTTAAGATTAATTTGGTCTCATGTTCTAAAGGGATAAAAAAGTCTGGTAAAAGTTACCCAGCACCAAGCTGGAGTTATTCTAAAGTGACAGGAAGTAAAACATTTGCAGAAGCAACCAACCACAGACTCCTACCCAATTTACTGAGCAAGTATCCTTGGCTTGCCACAGAGCTGCACTCCAGAATTTGAATTTTCATTTTAATACTGCTTTTCCTGCAAAGAAAAAATAAATATGTTAGAAATTGAATCAGATGCATACTTCTACTTAAAGCCCAGAAGCGCTGACTCACCATCACAGCCAGTGGTTAACGTTCCTTCCTCCCTCCAGCCTTCACCACAGGCTATTTTCCCCAACACTGCAGGAGCAGTCAGCAACAATACGTATCTGCTGCTTATCCTCCTCAGTTTATAATATAAGATAAGGTCATCAGCAATTTATACATGTCAGGCTGGAAGCAATGGTAGGATGTAAAGAATGTGCCATCGTCATTATAGAAGCTGTGGGTCCATGAATACCTGACCCCAAAGCAAAGCTACTGCTTTTTTATTGACTTATTTAATAGTTATTTTTAACCTTAGTCAGTTACTCGATTTGTTAACTTGTGGCTTTAGAAGCAGTATCACAAACTTCACAGTTACCAAAACTGCAGGAGAATGTGGCAGGGGGAAGTGGCCAGAGAGGCAGGAACTGCTTGCATTGTCTGTATCTCCATGGCCAGCAGCAGGGCAGGGGACAATATTGATTGTGAAGGACAGGAGCTGCTTCTGTGACTGCAGCTGAGCCTCCTGCAAGTATAGTTAGATGATGTCTGTCTAGTCAGCGTGTGAACTCCATAACCTCCTCAACTAAGAAAAAAAGAAGGGTAATTGTAGTAGGTGACTCCCTTCTGAGGGGAACAGAGGGCCCTATCTGTCGAGTGGATGCATCTCACAGAGAAATCAGCTGCCTCCCTGGGGCCAGGATCAAGGATATATGGAGGAAACTCCCTACCCTGGTTCGGCCTACCGACTATTATCCACTGCTGATATTTCAAGTAGGTAATGATGAGATGGCTACTAGAAGTCTAAGGGCAATGAAGAGAGACTTCAGAGCACTGGGATGGCTAGTTAAGGGATTGGAAGCACAAGTAGTGTTCTCCTCTATCCCACCATTTGCAGGGATTGATGAGGGGATAAACAGGAAGAGTCAGCAGATTAACTCCTGGCTCAGAGGCTGGTGCAACCAGCAGAACTTTGGTTACTTTGATAAGGGATTGATATACGGGACACCAGCCGTGCTGGCAACAGGTGGGGGAAGCCTGACCCAAAGAGGAAGAAGGATTCTGGGACAGGAGTTAGCAGGACTCATTGAAAGGTTTGAAGGGGGACAGGGATGTAACCAGAGTTACTAAAGGGGTGCCTGGGAGCAGTATGCCAGTGCTGGTGGGTAAAAGCGTGAGCAAGGTCTTGCAGCCTGTTGTTGCAGTGGAGGTGGGAGATGATGACCCACGTGCTAGCAAAGACATAAGGAGTAGAGATAGGCTGGCAACCGCAGAAATGTCTGAGTGAGGTCATGTGGGAATAAGGACTTGTCCCCCCAGTACAGTGGCAAGGCAATTAGCCCAGC
>VYZM01006730.1:12164-14664 GCA_013398915.1 Dromas ardeola
CCTGGAAGGAACTTGGGGCTAAGCATCTGCACTTGCTTTAATTTGAAGGTTATACTAATCTCCAAGAATATGCTGACATCATTCACCTCAGATGTAAACCCTGCATAAGTACGATGGAAAAATGTTTCACATAAATACATGCTGAAAAGAGAAAACAAGTCTGCAAACAATCTTGGGAAGGGGATGCTTTCTTGAGGTGTTGTGGAAAAAAAGAAAGAAAGAAAGAAAGAAGTGAGTTAACAGAAACACTACGTAATGAAATGATTCATGCAATAGGGATCATGTCAACAAAGACTGTACTTGTAAAATTAAAAGCTATTTCAATTCATGTTCACTTAACTAAGATTATGCACAATATGTACCAATAAAGCCCTTACTATTGTGGTTTACAATTTTTAATATCATAATGCCAAGGAGTCCCAGTCACAGAGTAAAACACCACTGTGCATCATGTTGTGCAGCCAGAGAAAGAAAATGTATTTTAACACTGCCTCTGATAAATGAATGTTTTTGAAGTATGGATAGATACCAACCAATTAAAGTACTCAATGGCTACCTCAAATAGAAACCCAGGAATTACTATATTCAGTCAAACCAAGAGTCCACCAGTTTGTTTCTGAGAATAGCACTATATGTCCTAACAAATAGTATAAGAAACAAAAGAAAGTCCTCCCAGTCTCATGAGGAAATCAATAGCTATGCATTGTTTCCTGTATAGTCATATTATTTCTATATTTATTTCTTCGGACATCCTCTCAATAATTTGACATTAGCATATTCAGTTCTGTGCTGTTATTTTACCCATTACTGCTTTTTTACTGTTATTTGTTTATATATGTAACACTCATGCTTATTATCTTTGGCTTCAGTGTGTGTGAGCACTGAGGCTCACATCCTATGTGAGGCCCTATGTCCTAGGAAAGGGTTGAAGAGGTTATGCAGATGAATGAACAAGAGCCACAGAGAGAGATTTTAATTGATGGGGCTTAATTTCATTAGTTTACTACTTAAGGAAGGGTGTAACAAGCTACAACTAATGGCAGTATGCCAAGCATCTGTTTGGAGTCTGGTGCTAAGTTAGAGGTTCCTACCTTGGTGGACTTGTGATCAATCTCTGTGAGCTACCCGTTTGGTTTTCACTTTCAATTTGCATTCTTGTACCATCTGCTCATGGAAGAATGTTACCATGGGTGGATTCCAGATCTTCTTTTTTCCACGCCACTTCAGACCAGCTAGCACTGATAGAGAAGGAATTTGTTTGAAAGAATTAATGATCAGGCAGACCTGTAGCACCACGTAGGAGTGAAAGAATGAGAGAGAAATTATATTGTGACATTTTTTATTTCTTAATCACAAGAGTTATGTAACCACTTTAAAATATTTCATCCATTTACAGTAGTGTGTGCCNTGCAAGCGTAACATATTCCTCAATTTAGGTTGATCACAATCCTTTTTAAAGGTAGCTAGTTTTTGCATTGTTCCCTCGAAAGGCTGTTTCGAGATCTTGCTTATTTGATAATTAGAAATGTCCTTCCAGTGCTTTCTGTCTTAATAACGCTGAAAAAAATTACTTCAGAATTTTATATGATGTGTAGATTAATCTAGAATATAGCAATGCAACAATTGCTTGATTTTCTTGGGTGAAATGGNTAATGACACTTCTTCATAAAGGAATTGTGCTAGGGATAGGAACAGGACAGAAAGACACAGCTATGTTGTATTCCTTCAGGGCATTTAACCATGCTTGTAGATACAGCAGCTTCTTTAGAGCTAGCTCTGTTGTCTTTGACACAGTGCTCCATTGGTCAGTGTAGGCACATATGAAAAAATGTGGAAATTTCTGAAGGCTTAAATGCCTATTAGTCACCTAGTGCCCTTTGAATTTCAAGGAGGGAGGTGCCCAGGTGAGATTTATGCCCTCAAAAATCTACATCTTGGCCTTCTGAGAAGCTGAGATAACTGATCTTATGCTTCCAAGCCATTTAGACAGTCATGAGAACATTATCATTAGGCTTTAAGAAAACAAGTTTTTACAGTACTTTAAAATTAAACATATTGCATTGTAAGTTTAGCAAACAAGATGATGAGGGAGGACATAAATTCATAAATGAAAAAAAAAAGACTATTTTAAGTTCATTATGAATTTTAAAATGAAAGAAAGCATTGTATTCAATTTTCAGTGCCAGTAATTTATTTTTGGTGCTGTGGAATATTACATAAAACCTGTTTTCAAGAATGGTTATTTGGACTTGATCTTCCTCACTGGAACTTCAGAAGGGACCCACTTCCTGACTGATGATAATTAGCACAGAATATAGTTTGCTGTTTGATGAGGGATGATTATTGCAGCTTTACAGACTGTTTTTTTCAGTCTATTGCAAGCAACTATTGTCTGTCAAAAACCAAGATAGATGTAACATAGAAGGACCCAGAATTAACTTCAACAGCTATGCAAATATACTTTGATAGGAAACAGTCTTCAGCTTCTTTTGTCTTGTTT
>VYZM01006730.1:19664-104416 GCA_013398915.1 Dromas ardeola
TAACCATTTAAGTTGCAACATGCATAGAGATGCACATTTAACTCACATTTTTTTCCCTAAGAAGTCCTTTTGAATTAACCAAAATGTCAAGATTTCAGCCTTTCTTTGTGACTCTATGCTTTGATGGACTGTTACTTTATAAAACCAACACGCTGTAGTGGGAAACAGCAGTAAAAAAAAAAAAAAGAGTAAATGGGTTTTGTGCTAGGAGATTTTCACATGTGTCTGAACATCGGAGATTTTCACGTGTCTGAACATGATACAACTGTGGGAATGGGTCCAAAGTGTGCGTGAAAGTTAAATGTAAAATATTCACACAAAGTTGAGAATTGATTGAAAATCAAAACCTATTGTGTTATCAAATGTATTCCCGATACAGTCAAAGGACAGAGAGGGCGTTTTGTATGTCTGTCTGTTTGTCAAATATTCTGGTTTGCAATTGTGCTTCTCCTTAATAACCAGGCGGGATTGTCAACAAAACCCTATTTTCTCTCTGCATTACTGGCAATTATTACAGAAGGACACACCATAAGTACGTTTTCACCTTTCTGGTAGTGGATACTGCCATCGATTACTAACTTTGCTGTGTTGGGCAGCCCACAGGACAGGAAATGAATGTAATTCAGATAGAGCAGCATAATGGAAACATTGTGGCTTGGTGTTGATGTTTATTTTAAATGTCTGTGCTGATGTGAGGTTAACTGACGGGAACAGATCTTGAAACCTTCCCAGCTAATGTGTCCTGATCCATGCTGCAGTGATCTGGGCAGGGACCTAAGTGATGTTCTCTCCCCTGTACTTTCAACTTAGTGCAGCATATTTAAAACACTGAGTATTATTCTTCATTTGGTAATTGCAGGGCATTAATGTGTATGTAATTTCAATAATTTAACTTGAATTGGATGACTCTTACTGTTTGATTAGTTTAGCTTTTAGAAGTGTATGTGATTATGACCTGAAAGGCAGATTAATAGCTGGATTATGGTCTTATAGATCATACAATTCATTATATTCACACTGATCAATATCTGGCACCCGTTACTACAACGCCAGTATATATGTTTCATTCATTCAGATGGGCAGATCTATATTTTTGTTACCTTGCTTTTCAACGTATATCATGAGCAAAAGGCTTTCTAGGGTCTCTAAACTACAGCTCTCCTTATTTCATTGATGTAAGAGGATTCAGCGTTTCTGAAATCAGACATTTATAAGCTTTAGTTATAAAGTCTATATTCCAAGGCTCAGAAGAAGCCATTACTTGCTAAAAGGTTTTCAAACTCCTGTTGACTATTGCTACCAAACTCTTCTTCAAATATATATGAAGGGATTACTGTGCAGATGTTTATTTTCAGGTAACGGTTTGAGCAGCAAGAGCTCAAACAAGTTGAAAGTGAGGATCTTGCTGTGTCAAAGACTCTCTTTTATGTAGATGGAGCACCAACAGGGCACACAGAGGAAATCATTAGCTGCCTGGGCTACTGAGCAAAGTCCTGATGCTAGGATGCAGCTGGGAAATGAGGTGGGGACCCTGGGAGAGACAATCCATAAATACATGGTTGACTGATAAATACATGGTTGGCCCTACCTACCAAAAGTGTGCCTAACCTCCTTTGGGACTGTGAACATTTTTTTTTTATATGATTAAACAAGACTTTGAATAACTAATATATACATATGAGCATATATTTCTATCTATATATACATATTTGTAGAAAAGAAAGTTATTTGATCAGATCCATCCACTGTGTACTAAGTGGGAAGACTCTGGATACTCAGAATGAATAAACAATGGGAAGAAAAATCTGGATAAGAAATGAAATATAATTTTGAGACCCATACCCCCGTCAGTTCCCTTGACTTATTTGCATAGCACCATATACCTGTACAGCATTGAACAATGGGAGAATTTGTTGAACAAGATGGAGTCCCTGCCCCGGAGAGATTACATTTGTAACAGTCAAACAGCCTGATGCAGAACAAGCACCTAGAGAGGTTTATAGCTTTTTATTATAACACAGGTGGCTGCATCGCCAGATGTACTCTGCAGAATTACTTTTCTTATTATCATAACTTTGGTTAGAACTGAAAACACATTGTTGTAACAATCTCTCACTTTTAAATGGAACAAGGTATTGTTCGAAATTAATGTTAACCTCCGAGATGCCAAGCATGCTGAATTTCGTGAGACTCCCTTCAAGACTCTCTTTTCTCTGCGTGAGTTTTAAACTTGACCTCAAAGAGCTATTATAATAAGAGAAGGACTATATTATCTTTAAATTTTCTAGAGTCTGGATTTCGCTAATCCTGACTTCAGACATCAAAGAGCAAGGATATTTTAGATTCCCCAAGGAACTCATTTAATTGTGTAAGTATCTATAAGGTATAGCTTTTCTTTTTGTTATTGTTTTTTTTTTCTTCTCAGCCCAGAAATGTTCTGTTCTGAAAATTTGAAAAAATATAAAAAAAATTATAGCATTCTACACACTTAAAAAATACAGTGTTGTGAATCAAAGAATCCCTTTGGTTTGCTTAAGAAAAAAATATGAAAATGTTTTCTGAACTGAATCAAGGTTTCTACAACACAACTGAAGACAGCTGGTATGCTAAAAGGAACTCTCCACCTGTCCACTGTTCTTTCAGTAAGCATCCGCCTTCCTCAAGAAACCTCTTCTTTTGAATACCTCAACTTTTTCTCAAATCCTTTCAAGTGGACAGCTTGAAAAACTGAACACATCCTTGCAATCTGGACAGTATTTTTGCACACAGGAAAATGGAAATACCAAATGATTCTGACACTGAATCCAGTCCAAAGAGAAATTCCAGTACCTCTTTTAGAGAAGCATGACCTTTAATGAAGGAATTGTCTCATTTCTGTGAAAGGCTTCCTGTCCTACCCCATTTCTGTCAGCAGGCCAAAGAGATGGATCCGTTCATGAATGATTTGCTTTTGGGACAGCTCTCTGTTACTTCTCCCACTAGAAAATTAGAGCATTCAGCTCTAGATGTCTGATGTCATCTAAGTATAAAACAGACAATACATATTTTTGAGGCGCCACGATTCATTTTAATTTTGCAAGTTTTACAGAACAGATGACTCACAAGAGAAAAAATAAGTATATGAACCATTGCTGAATGGCAACTATTTTGTTTAACGAGTGAAGTATCTTGCAATTTTCAGAATATTTTACAATTTACATCAGGAAATATCTTTCTGAATTCCTGGCATTTATTTACCAACTTGTTGAAGTTACCAAATACTGCAGTACTATTTCAGGTACAGACACCTGTGGAAACCACAGGGGTTTCAGTGACTGTTTCAAGAAATGGCCATGAGACTCCTGCTAGTGAAGCTAGAGTATTCATGTTATAATGGCTCCTGTTATAGTAGCTATGTCTAAAGCTCAGAAAGTCTGCAGAATTCATTTTGATGATTATCCAGTCAGTCTTCAAAACAAAGGATTTTGGATTAGACTTTGGATACATTCTTATATGATTTTTTTTTCTGTTTTTTCCTGTTATTTAGAAGTTTTTACCCTTCCTGAAATTTGCAAAATGATACTACAAAATAGATACTACAAAATAATACTTAAACCATTCTAGGTAAATAATAATATTACTAAATAATAATACTAAACAACAGTAACTTGAAAGACTAAAAGACGGTTGATTTTGTAGCACTTCTCAGCAATACAGTGAGGTGTTATGTTTGCATCTTTCTGTACTGCTTTCTTCCCAACACTGGCCCAAAATCATAAGAAAAAAGTGTAAATAAGGGAGAAAAGACTAATTCATTTTGACCTTAGAAAAAACACTGAATTGAGCAAACATTCAAGTGAGTTCTTCCTTTTTTCACAGTGCTTTCTTCACCTTCCATTGAACATATTCACTTTTGAAGAAGTCACAATTAAAGGGATGTTCCAGCAGTAAAGTAGTCCTTGTACATTTTCAGACACCTCCAGGTTTGTGTCAGAAATAAATGGTTAGTTTGCAGCTTCATAAATTAGTTACATTGAACAATTTCCACCCCTGCAACTTGTGCTGTGAGGAATGCAGTGACAGATAGATTCTGTGCTGTGTTTGCCTATGAGATGATTTTCTTGAAGTCTCATAATGAGTTGTATTTGGCAGGATTAATGAGTATTATAATGGCAAATGGATGTTTGCAGCTCAGTTGTGTTCCATCACATAGTAACATGGGGTTTCTGGTCCCTTGGAGGCCATAATTGGTGGCATTAATGCAGTTTTTAATTATGCTTCTTGAAAAAATGAATTGGAACCAAAACAAAAGCTAAGTGATCATCTCTCTGTAGTGCTGTGTGGTGTAAACACAGGACCATTGCTGTCTCTGATATCCGTGTTTTGAATTAGGCTGATGGGAGAGGAAATGTACAGGATATTTGGCTGAAACTTGATTTGGGAATATTTGTATTTTTACATTGTTAAATAGCTTTTTAATTATAAGATGCAGGGGTTTTTTTTCCCCAGAGAGATTGCTCAAAATAGCACGTTGTATGCTGAACTGCTTGCATAGTAGATTTTATTATTCCAAATGTAGCTCTGTGTCCACAGTGAGTGTCTTTAGGTCTTCATTTATTTAATGAGAGAGGGTGTGATTCCTCCTCACTTTCCCAGAATGCCCACACATGAAAGCATTTTGATTAGTGCTGCGTCAGTGCCTATAACTGTGTACCATGTGGTAGGCTGCATTTAGTGGCCATGCTCTAGTGGCCAACACTTTTCTTAGTGCACTAGCTCAACATCTTCCACAAGCAAGACTCCCAACACCAAAGACGCACTTACCTATGTAAGAGTGAAAAAAAACTAAAAATTTTTTTTTTAAAAAAGTTGATTCCTAAGGAAATTATATCAGAAAAGAATCAAACGTAAAAGCTATTTGAAAGGCATGCTTCATTAAAAAAGAATGCAAAATTATAATTTCTATATTGCCATTGCCATGCAATCTGGTGGTTCTTATAAGAGTAACGTCACTACTGTTTCGTTCTCACAGAACTATGGATAAATCAAAAGGTAAAGCAGAAAGGCTTAAATAAATAGTTAATTAAATAGTTATGGGATATTTATTTAATAATCTATCCGCTTTCCTGTAGTGATTTGGGAGAGAGTTGGGCAGAGAGAAACCTTATGAAATTCAATAAGGGCAAGTGTAGGGTGCTGCACCTGGGGAGGAATAACCCCCTGCACCAGTACAGGTTGGGGGCTGACCTGCTGGAGAGCAGCTCGGTGGAAAGAGACCTGGGAGTCCTGGTGGACAACAGGATGACCATGAGCCAGCAATGTGCCCTTGTGGCCAAGAAGGCCAATGGCATCCTGGGGTGCATCAAGAAGAGTGTGGCCAGCAGGTCGAGGGAGGTCATCCTCCCCCTCTACTCTGCCTTGGTGAGGCCACACCTGGAGTACTCTGTCCAGTTCTGGGCTCCCCAGCTCAAGAAGGACAGGGAACTGCTGGAGAGGGTGCAGCATAGGGCTACCAAGATGATTAGGGGACTGGAACACCTCTCTTATGAGGAAAGGCTGAGGGAATTGGGTCTGTTTAGTCTGGAAAAGAGACGGCTGAGGGGTGACCTAATTAATGTGTACAAATACTTAAAGGGTGGGTGTCAGGAGGAGGGGGCCAGGCTCTTTTCAATGGTGCCCGGCAATAGGACAAGAGGTAATGGGTACAAACTTGAGCATAGGAAGTTCCATCTCAACATGAGGAGGAACTTCTTTACTTTGAGGGTGGCAGAGCACTGGAACAAGCTGCCCAGAGAGGCGGTGGAGTCTCCATCTCTGGAGACATTCAAAACCCGCCTGGACGCGTTCCTGTGCAACCTGCTCTAAGGTGGCCCTGCTCTGGCAGGGGGGTTGGACTAGATGATCTCCAGAGGTCCCTTCCAACCCTATGATTCTATGATTCTATGATTCTATGATTTTTAACATTTTCCTCCAACCTACTGCAGTATTATAGAAGAGATAATGTAACTAGAATAGGTATTTCTTATGTGCTATGTTAAATTGGGATTAACTCCTGATTCAGGCATCTCTTTTTTATATCAGCCTTGCTGAACATAGCTCACTTTTGATCTCAGTAGTTTTCCATTAAATCCACAATATATCAATAGAGATATATGTATCATTTGTGTGGGCCCCTATCACTATATATTGTTCCCAAAGTACTAGAATGCATAAGGAAAAAGTCTGTGCATGAACACGAGGCTTCCGAATATTTATCCTACTGTTTGTGATGAGACCTTTTAAAATCATACTCTTTTGATAAGGAAGATGTGTGATCGACCTCGGGTACATACATTAATTCCTTTGTGATAAACCGGTCATAGCTGGAAAATCAGGGGTTTTTTTTTATTATTTTTTATTTTTTATTTTTGAAGCAGTGTATGTCAGTGCACATTGTAATGAAACCAGATGACAATATATTCCAGATGACAGACAGTCTCTGGAAGAACTTCAAATGTTGTACTTCTGTCAAATGAATTTACTAGATCTCCATTGACTGTATAATGGGAACTCACACACCTACACTTGCAAAAATCTACAGATAAATTCCTAAATTTAAGTTTCTTAATCTCTAACTCATTCTAAGTAAAATTTACTCACTAACATCTGACTTGTAAAACTACCAGTTTCTTGACTGACAGGCAGGTTGAGAGAAATCTGAATTCTTATTACTTATTATTTGTATAATCGCAAGTGGAAGCCCTCATCTTTGTGCTGTGCAAGGTTCAAAAAAGAAATAAAGCATACAACATACAATAAGGAATAAGAGATGCATAAAAGAGGACAATGACCAAACAGTGAAATAACATAGTACTTCAAGATCGCATGAAGATAAGCAACCTACTCTGGATTTAACATGAGCTGTTTAAAAATTCTGCATTTTACTATTACAGTACATTGGTACCCACCTTAAGGCATCAGACAAATAAATGTGCTTGTAAAATCTACTGCAAGTAAACAATCTATTGTAGCACTTTGTGGTTTGCTGATGGACTTGAGGTGTCCTCCCACATCCTACTGCTCTTTACAAGAGGGTCCCTAGCCTGTGTGTGCAGGAGGAAATATCTTCCCCAAACCAGCATGTGGCCACAACAGTCACCACACTTGTCCCTGTGCTTTGAAAGGAGATGCTTTTTGACCCTAAACATTTGGTGAGGTGGGTCCTTATCACACTACTCTGTTTGACTTCCTCTGAAGAGACTGAATACTCCAGGTACGCCATCTTCACACTTAAGTTCCTGTTTCTTCTTAAATTCATAATTTCTTCTTAAATTCAAACACGGTTAATGGAAAAACATATGGACTTCATGCCATGAGATTAAAAGCAAAGTCACAAGTAGTAAATAAAAAGTTAAATAGCATTTTAGAGTAAAGGTGCCTGGGAGCAAACCTCCCAGCAGCAGCCCTGCTACCCTGCACAGGCCTCAGGGAAAATTATCTTCTCCTCCTTTCACCATCTCCTTCTTCCTTTCATTTCAGAGCCTCTTCCTCTCCTTTATCCAGTAGCAATGCAGCTTTGCTGACCTGTGCTTCTGGCATGTCACATCTATTTTTTCACACTTTCCAACACAGCGTGGATTGCTCTCAACTCCTCTGCTTTTTGGAGTGGTATTCTCAGAAACAAATGCAAATGCACTCAATGAACCTTTTTACTGCTAAAACAAGGCTGTCACTCTTTAAAATGATGGGTGTAGCAAGATAACAGCCACTCGATTTCCTTGATTGCCAAAAATGTCTGACTCCTGAGGAATGTCTCCCAGCCCCCTCAGCTCAGTTCATGTCTCCTTTCCCCAGAGGAGTACATAGAGGTGGACGATGCCAGGTTGATCCTTGCAGACTTTCTTCAATTACTGCACGGAGCACAGTGTTTATGTTTTGTGAAACACTGAGGGAAAAACATGTGTTCACCTTTTTTCTTTCCTATTCTTATTCCTCCTCCCTTTCCCCTTTTGGATGGGACAATTGGGCAATGAGGGCTGCTACCTGTTGCCTACTGATCCATGAGCGGACAAAACTGCAGAGTCATGAACTTAAGCCAGCCACTCTTTCTGTTTTCGCAAAATGCTAAATTAAAATAACTTGATGTAGAATATCCTATGCTTAATCACAAATATTGCATTAAGTATAAACCATTTAATATTCATGAAGCAGTAAAGTCCAAAAAGCAGCACTGACCTTCAGCATCTTTTATAATAAACTCTGGCTCCTGCCTCCAAGAGTTTGCAGCCTAAGAGATTCCTAAGGTTTGGTTTGAATACTGGCCCAGAGGATAAAAGCAAACAGGTACCTCTTGTAATACAATCCTCTTATCCAAATGCACCTAGCCTTTTCTCAAAGGTCTTCCTAGACCCCAGCCTGCTGTCCCAAAAGGCTATTTTCACTTCCGCTATTGCCGGTGGACCTAATGAGCCATACCAGCTGTGTAAGTCACCAGAAAACCAGTATCAGCTCTTTTTTTCTGTCTGTGCTAACTCCTCATACAAAAATAGGCTGGCAGAAGAAACTTGCTCTCCTTTTACAGTTAATGATACTGTAAAACGCTGAAAGAAGATAAGGTGTCCTGGGTTATAAAAGTGATCAATAGTAAGCAATCAGGAGGCCAAAGCTCTTAATGTTTATTTTACAGGATAAGAAGTTATAGGGAATGCTAGCTAGCTGGATAAAAGCACAATCTAGCTGTCAGGCTGTTATGCAGCAGTTAATTCATCCTAGAACTGGGTTAACTTTGAAAATGAAAAAGTTGCTTCTCTAGTCATGGAGGATGGTTTGTAGGCCCCCATAAATCAGGCAGAAAGCTGCTGAGGGTGGAGAGGCTTATGTATATGAAGTCTCAACCTCATGAGGCTTGTACCTGCTTATCAGAAAAAGAAAAAAAAATCTAAAGTTGAATAAGTCAGCTACATGCAGAAACAAAATATATGATCTTATGCACTGCGGATAAACAGAATGTCTGGGAAAGAAGTGTTCAATATACAGAAAATATACAGAAAAAAATACATATCAAAATGAAAAATATTATCAGACATTGGAAAGGGGACTGCAGCAGGATTTCTTTAAACATAATGCAACATTAGATCTTTGGCAAAAAGACCTAACTTTAATTACCAATGCCCTAGTCGGTCTGTTCAGTGTCAGCTTTACTATGCATAATGGAGTCAAATCTCTACACATCTGTTTTTTTCGGTGAGTTGATTCCATTGTGTATATTTGAGCAAAATCAACTGCACATTTTTTACAGTGGGCTGGATCTGTGTGGTCTTTACTCTCTCATCAGGAAATAAATCTCACATAATATCAGTAGAGCAGTCTACGGTAGAACCAGTCACCTCCCATTTGCATTAACATTGCTTGTTTATTTTATCCAATGCCTTTTGCACATTTAGCATATTTTAAAGTATATGTCAGCCATATTATAACGTTTTCCCTCTACACAAGTACCACAGATATAAATCCTTTATAAGCTTGCTCTGAACTCACTTATAAATGCCCATTGAAAATGTCCATTTAAATGATGGTAATGATAGTGGAGTCTAATATGCAGGAAGATTTCCTTATTATCTTATTTTGAGAGTATTTTATTAATAACGTATTGATATAAAAGATAAGAACATTTTACCTCCATAAATTTGTATGTGCAATTTGTTCTTCTCACTGCACAAACATATTTAGGATGCCACTCAGTAGTACTGATTGAATATTTATTTAAACAAATATCAGTATTACCCAACTAGCTGGAAAATCCATGAGTTTGGTTTTGATAGCAGAGCATTTCTCAAAAATTTATGTGTGCATGCAAATGTTGGTGCTTTGGATATAGGCTAAAGTATTTGCTTTATATGTATTATTTTGTTTGAATACAAGAAAGCTGGTTTGATTTGTATGTTTCCCCCTTATAGAATTGTTCCAAGGCTCTGTCAGAGATCACGTAGAGTAATTTTTCCCATCAATCTTTGCTGTGCAGCCATGCACGAATGCAGTAGGAAAAAGGGGGCAGAAATCAAATCACTTAATTGCAGCATTTTTCATCTACATCTTTTGTTTTATGGTGGTAAAGGCCCCGAAGTAGCCTACCATGATTCATGGCTGTCACTGCTGCCGTTAGCAGTTCAATCTTTCATTCTAGGCATTTTGGTACTGAAAGTACCTACACAATTACTTTGATGAATATGACTTGTTTGTTTTTTCCCCATTTTTAGCAGAGAGTGGTTGTGCTTAATACAGACATTTAAATAAGATAGTATTCATGCCTACTGCATCTGCACTGTTTCCAAAGTTGTGTATCCAGTTTATGAATATGAGCATTTTGCCAAAGGAATTTAAGTTCGCTAAACTTACTGTTTTTATTAACCCCTCCCGTTAATAAGTTTGTGTCATTGAAAAATAATTAATGTTCATTCCATGCCAATGGAAAAATCACCTCAGCTCTGACACTGTGAAAACTTCTTTTAAACCTTAGTATTTTAATTTTTTGAGGAGGGCAGCATGACAAAGCCAGTGAAGCAAAACACATATCGTTGGTCAGAAACAAAAGAGGTTTGTCTTCCGTGGTTTGTGGATGTATCATAGAAGCAGCCAGTAATGTATAGATATTAGGAGAAGCCTCAGTTACGGCATCAAATATTCTGGGCTGTACAAATGAACAAGGATTTCAGAAAAGTGTTATTTTTTTTTTTAACTCCGCACTGTCAGCACGAAATACGCCTTCTTTGACACAGGAAGGGGGCATGCTTTTGGGGTTTTATTATCGCATTCTAAATAAAATTCCTAGCATAAATTTGGACATGGAAATCCACTGAGAAGGTAGATGCCCATCTTTTAGGGTAAAACATAATACTTTTTGGTGTGGAAACAGTTATTTGTAGGGATCATCAAACAAAAGGAGTCTGGCCTTCATCAAAAATGGTAATTTCAATTCATTAGCAGTAGCTCTGTGACCTGTCTTAAATTTGAAACTCAGGGCTCTATTTTATTTTCATTCCAATTAATTTATTTTATCATAATGTTTTCTTTTAATTACCAGTATGAAGATATTTATGCCTAAAAGCCACATAATCAGGTAGAAGTCAGGGGATGCCTACATTGTGTAGTGGTAATAGTGGTCAATGTATTCAGCAGTTTGGTGCTGCAGTTATGTGGAATATGTTTTTTAAAAGGCCAGTGTTAGACCCAGGCTCAAAAGCATCTTAGACCTAAATTTTAAGAACTCTTAAAATGAAATAAGAAACAAAAACCATGAAACTAAATCTGGTAACTAAAACTCAAAAAGGGAATTAAAAAAAAAATTTATTTTATGGTAACCGGGATCCACAAGCTGCCGTACAATCTGCCAGCCCCAGCCCTGTGAGGTGAAAATACAGCAGGACAGAGGTGCACTGGAAGTTGCTTCTTTCAAGATGACTTTCAGAAAGGGCTATTCAGTTTCACCAACACTGTTATAGAGGCTTAATTACACCAGGGTGAGTGGACTACTGGTGGAATTACCACAATAGTAAAATTGAGCAAGTGCACAAGTGCTCATGGGAACAGCTTAAGTATTTACCACTGAGTATGCGAATGTCAGTTAAAACGTGTGTGATTTCCTGCTGAAACAGCAGGGGATGAAAATGGTAGGTGAATGCAAATCTCTGAGAATTACAACTTTAGGGCATAGAAGAAATAACAAGTTAGAAAGATATTCACTTCAGATTACCCGGGCAATGGCACTATCCCTCAAAGCTACCAAAGCTACCTTGCACCCTTCTGAGTTGGCGCCTTGGAAGGCATATCCTGCTTTGGAGGTGATTTCACTTTCTACTTTCCTATGTCATAGAATCATAGAATGGTTTAGGTTGGAAAAAACCTTTAAGATCATCAAGTCCAACCACTAACCTAGCACTGCCAAGTTGACCACTAAACCATGTTCCTCAGCAACACATCTACACGTCTTTTAAATACTTCCTGGGGTGGTGGCTCAACCACTTCCCTGGGCAGCCTGTGCCAATGTTTGACAAACCTTTGGTGAAGAAATGTTTCGTAATATCCAGTCTAAGCCTTCCCTGGTGTAACTTGAGGCTGTTTCCTCTTGTCCTATCGCTTGTGACACCCACCTGGATAAGTTACTATACAGACAGTGAAATACAACTGTGGCAGAATACTGAAATGAGCGGTTAGTCAATCAGATTAATCATAAAATGGTTGGTGTTTGCCTTCCCATTGCTGTTTGGTTCACAGACTGTTGCTGGATTTAAAGAAGCACCAACCATCCCATCTGTGTGCACATCACTGTGTGTACATTACCGACAAAGTGTCAGGGTAAATGAGTGTAGGAGTACATGAGATAAAAGGAAGAAAAGTAATTAATTTCATATTTCCTTTATTAAACACAGCTTTTTAACAGAATGTTTGCAGTATTTATGTGCTACAACATAGCAAAATGATAAACCCAATCCTGATCCTTCAGAGTCTTGCAAAATGTACAGCTCTCCCACATGAGCAGTCTTCATTTCAAAATCTCGGTGGTACACAGGTACGTGTGGGAATTATTGGCTGCAGCTGGATCACACTGAGGCAGCAGTTCAGAACCGAAGGCAATGAGAGGCTCCTCAGGCAGAAACACTTGCCCCTACAGATCATACCTGAAGCCACGGTCAGGAAAAGGCGGCATTCACACGTTGGGTTCTTCACCCAAGGCACGAAACTGTTAACAGCATTGCTGCTGAGGGCAAAGCAACAAGAGGTTAGTCCCAGCTGGACTAGTTTTGAGCTGGTTAAACAGATTGTTTATGGCCCTTACGGTGTGATGGAGACATTTCATAAATCCTCGTGTATTATATGTTTTATACTTGGTGATCTTTGATTACAGCACTGGACTCCAGGTATGCAATTTGGTATTCCACCCCAGATAGGGGCATGGTGGAGTCTACTTTGCATTGCTTTGTGGGAAAAAAGGAAAAAAAGAAAGAAAGAGAGATAGAAAAAAATCTTAAGTGCCTTTGCAAGATTCTCGGGAGTCTTTAAGTTTCTGATGGTGAGAGAGGTACCTAGCAAATTTTTCCATAGTCTTTAGGGAGCTAATCTCTGTTAATTTTAATTGGGATTAGGAATTTAACATGCTTTTGACAGTCCCACTAGGTATCTCTCTCCTAATGCTACTTTAAAAATATATCCTGCCTTAGATGCCACCTTAAAAATATGTTCCTTTGAAAAAAACACGGTAACTTCAAAAATATAATCTTTCATGTTTTTTGCACATCCAACTATTAAAATAACAAATGGCAATTCACATGTATGGGCAACTGTGTAAATAAATCGATACTGATTTATCAGTTTGCATTTTTGAGAGCAGAAGAATTTTCTCTTGTGACTCTCTCTTAAGTTAATATCCAATCATCATTTCAGCATAAGTAATTTTAAATTTGTTTTAAAGAAAAAACTTACACACAGTAACGGGACAAAAGAAATTGGAAATGTTTTTTTGCCTGAATAATACCTCCAAATATTACTTACAGGCTGTATCTTCCCCACTCTCAGGCAAGAAAGGGCATGTTAACCATATAATTTTCTTGATTTTTCTTGAACTCCATAGACTGATCGCTGCACACAATAACAAAGATCAGAACACCCTGGGAGTGAAAGCGGTCACTGAACGAAAGCATACAGGTTGATTCAAAGTCAAACTAAAGTCAAATAAATATAATTTTTCATGGGGGAAACAAAGGGTGGGTCAGCCTGCAGGGAAACCTGCAGGCTGCAACTGTCTGCAACAGCTTCTTATGTCCGAATGAATTAAGACAAGTTACGGGACCAGTGAAGAGACCCCAGCTGCTGTCAGATGGGTACCTGTCTCCCCTTCAGAAATGAACTGCCAAGGACCTGAACTTAGCTGTCTCGTCCTCTCGTCCTGGGCTCTGTGTCCTTTTATTTGAGGTAGAAATGGCAAATGGGAGGGACCAGAGGAACTGCACTTCGATCGCTCCTTCCTGAGTATCATCAAGTGTGTGCTACGCCTCCCATTCACCTGCAAGGGAATGGGTCTTTTTTATATTTTGGATCCCCATCTGGTTACGAGGCGGACAGGAGGGTCCAGGCTGGTTTCAGTCATCGATGAAAACAGTAATATGATATTAAATTATCAAGTAATAAGGTGATAAAGCCAGTGTTACTTATTGTGCTTAAATTCCATGCTCTAGTGATAATTAGGTAACCATCCATGGAGACTACCACATCTGATGAAATAGCACAGAAAGGCTTAGATTGAAAGTAAACTCACATTGTACTCAAATACGGGAGTAAGTCAAAGCATGTGGGCTGCTTTGTGAAGCAGATGGATAAAAATGTGGTTAGGAGAGGAAGACGATTTGGATGTTGGAGAGGGGGCTGGCAGGCTGCCTATGTTAGTAATGCTAAGGAGTGCTGGAACACTTGATAATTTCAGAGCAAGTTAGTTTGCCACAGCTTACAACCTGCTCAGCGCTGGGGAGAGAGCTTGTTCTGCCTTCTCATCAGTATGTGATATGGAATAATCACAGTGGTTACCTAACAGTGATGAAAAGCTTCAGCAGCAAAGGGAAAGAGACTGCAAATCTGATTGAATGTGGGTATTTCAGGTTTGGAAATATGTGCTACCTACTAAAATGAGCTATCGACTAATTCTGAAAGAAATGTTATATGGGCTTAATGTTCATCTTCATCCACACTATAATGAGAAGGATTAGACTGGCTTCCATATGTGGAATATTTATTTCGGCAATACAGGAAAATGTATTTCCCTAATATTTTTTCTGTATGCACAGGGCCTTAAATTTTACAGATGTGATTAATGTTTTAATTTGCTGTTCTAGTTGGATACAAGTTTACCATACAATATAAATTACTTACAAAGAAATTTGCTTATATGGAGTTTAATTCTTATGCTGTTTAGCCACCATGTGTGGCATAGCTTTGCCTTCTCTATGGGACCAAGCAGTTGTGCAATTGATTTGCAAAATAAAAAACAGTCAGGTTACACAAAGCATTCCTTAACAACCTAAACCAAAGCATTTATGAAGCAAACATGTGCCATAATTAGTGTTTATTTTAGCATGAATTGGTAAACAAGATATTAATTGCAAGTTGTGAACTGGATTCCTGACACAAATCATTCTGATTAGCCAATATTTAAAAATGTTTATGTTGTCTATTACATACATTTTTGTAGATCTCATTTGCACGGCAAAAGAATGACAATTAAATACATCCCCAAAACTGCATGAATCAACAAGGTTCTCAGATTAATTGTTTCAGCATCCCTGGAACAGGAATCCGGCCACTAATTGTCATAATAATAAAAAAATAAGAGAAAAATACTATCTCCGAATGTGTTTTATTTACTTTTCAACAAACAGCTGAAAATAATACAGCCCTGGGATGGTATAAACTGACACGTACTCTCAGGTTTATATGTGTGGTGAAGATAAAGTCCACGACTGTTTTCAGGGCACCAGAGGTATCTGGACTATGCAAGCCCAGGCAGAGGGACTATAGGCAGCACATCGAGTGAAAATGGTGACTGTATCATTTAGACACAGTGGTTTTGATACGCCCAATATTTGACTAACTCTGGTTGTGAATAAACTTTCTGCCTGGGGATCCAAAGCCTTTTGCTGATGGGCTTGTGTCTTCAGAAAGTATAGAGAGCTGTATTCTCTGGAAAAGTATCCCCCAATAAGGACCCTTGTTTAGAACCTTATTTTGTATTTTAATATAATTTTTCTAACCACTTTTCATGTCAAGTACATGCAGAAACTTTCAGATGTTATGGGAAATGAAATGGAAAGCTCCCCAGGCATTTCAACCTGGATGGGGCTTTGAGCAGCCTGGTCTAGTGGGAGGTGTCCCCGTCCATGGCAGGGGGGTTGGAACCAGATGATCTTTAAGGTCCCTTCCAACCCAAACCATTCTGTGATTTTATGATTCCTTCACAAAAAGGGAAGGACAAAATATCACAGTGTTTAGGCCTGAATGAAATTGAAATTGAAATATTCATTGAAATCCAGAGGGGTCTTACTACTGATTTCAGCAGACAGAGGATGTACCGTTTTATTGTCATATCTAAGAGAGTTCCCCTGTAATCTTGCATGGGGAGGATGGGTGGACCAAAGTCAAGGTACATCTCCTCATCAGGTAGAGATGATGGTCTGGCAGCTGTGCATATAGAGACAATGCACTCTGTTTACACTTATAATAACTTTGCAAAGTCTAAAGCATGAGGTAGTAGAGGTTTTCACTTAAATATCAGGAAAAATAAACTTACTTTAAGTGTTAGAAGCAAAATTTCTCCCTTACGGACCCACAAAAAGTACCACTGCTCTGGTACACCATATGATAACCCTCCACCTTTCTCCATTCTCTCCTTTCAAACAGGGTGTGAACACCAGCATGTTCATCTCTGCTACAGCCAAGGTAATCTGATTTTATCTATTCATTGCATGTACAGCTGTTTTGTGTACAGAGTAATTAACAAAGCAAATATGGTTATAGAAACTACAAAATAAAGCCCCTTTTGTTTATGTAACTACTTTAGTAGGAAAGTGGAACTTGTTTTCAAGCCTTGTCCTATGTAATGCAATGTAAATACAGTATTCAGCATTTTTGTCCATTTCGTCAAGCACTGCTCATTTCAATATAAGCCTTATTAGCTAATTAAACTATTTAATTAGTTATACTTGAGTAGCATTAAATTGCAATCACTTGCATCTGTTTTAATAGAGGACGTATTTTACAAGTGTCCACAAATGCTGGCACAAAATATTACTCCAGCTAGCATCCAGTGTAACGGGACAGCTTCTCTGAACATTTCAGCAAGTAATCCTAATTCTGTCTAAAGAGCTGCATGCTAATAATCACATTGCAGAAAAAATCATGTGAACAATGACATTAAAGACTAAATTAATAGTGAGAATATGGGCTAATGTGGCCAGGACTAGGGTTAAAATGGATTTTACTTCATACATTTCAGGGTACATTATATATAGGGATATGTATTTTTATTCACTAAAATTTATCTCTCCCCAAACTCTAGCTTTCCCATTCCCTAAGCCTCTACATTTCTTTTTACTTGGAAAAAAATCCAGACATTTATTTTGCCTGATGTCATGTGAAACGAGGAAATTTGACAAGGGGTGTAAGACAGTTCACCAGTCTGACCTGGTGTAAACTGACTAAAACTCAGTCATGAGGTTAATTCCATGTAAGTGCTCTTCTATTATCTTAAAAAGGGCAGAGCCGGATAGCAATATACACTCACCACCTCAGAGGTGGACATTGAGGCCTCAGTCCAGTTGCATGAATGCAGGCATTGAAGGTCATTGGAGACCTCTAATGGTAATCCACCTGCCCTCCAGATGCCAGGCTGAAGGGCTGGGCTGGTTCATATTTTCTGTATAGTGCAGGCCAGACCCCTGTCCAGCTGTATAAAGTCCTCAACCACACCTTGTGCAAAATTATAAGTTTTCTGCCATACCGTAAATAACTTCAGAAAGAATCACTTGTACTCTTGATTAGGACTAAAGGCAACAACTCAAATGTGGATCTGGTTTACTTCTTAGACATGAACAATTACCTTGTTCATTCTATAACTTTACCATTGCTGTCTATCTCCTTTATTAAGGACACTCAGACAAATCTTGGTCTTTGAATCAGACATTATTGCACTGTGTGTAAAAGAGTCTTATAAATGGAATAAGAGATTCCTATGCATTATTTCCAGCATATATACATGCAAAAGATTTTCACAGTTTCATGTCTTATAGGCTTCCAGAATCTTGAAATCAGGTTGACATCTTAATTATTCAGGCCTTGAGAACTTTTGGCCATACCAATCTCCTTGCTGTGGGCATGGTTGTGTAATCATTCCTGTAGTTCTGAGTTTTGGTTTACATTTATTTCAGTACAGAACCTAAGGTCAGATTTAAAACTGCAGAAGTTTAGGCAGTTTTTAGTTTGCCCATCGCTATTGGACAAGGTGGTCTCTGGGTTTTTGATGGTCAATGGTGACTGGAAAGATAAAGGGAAACTCAGTCAGTTGCCTCCCTCCTCATCCTTGCAAGAAGGAAACAAATGCATAAAGGAAAGCAGGAAGCACAATAAAAGAGGCTAAGAAATGCAGTCACCAATGTGTCTGCATATGATTTCTTCAACTCCCTTGGGAATTAGCTAGATGTGTCCTCTTTCAAAGATAAAGGGGGGACTGCAAATTGCCCAGCTGTATGCTTTGTATCTTTTGAAAATTTGTAACGTAACATTTCTTGAGAGTAGCAGGTATTTTTGTTCAAGAATGTGGGGGCAATCACCACAACTCCTTCCTGACTGTGCATCTTGAGTGTGATACTACCATTAACTAACCCTTCACGGGGAGGTAAGCACTCTCATATGGTTTTTCAGTAGGCATGGTGCTCTGAAATCATGTTTTCCCAGTAAGTTTTTTTCAGAGAGCAAATTAGATATATTCTTGATGAAGGTCTGTTGTTCAGCATCCTATTCTAGCAAGTCAGGAAGAATAAGCATTATTTTTTTCCTGGATAAAACTTTGAAAAATTCTGTTTCAACTGATCTAAATTCTCTTTTCTTGATTTGAATCCCAAATACCTAAAACACCCTACATGCTTTAATTGACACTGTGTAAAAGTAATGCATCTAGACAGCCACGTTTTACTTTCAGCATGTTATTTTGGTAAACGAAAATTTTCTTGGCTACACATTGCAAAATAAATTTTTAAAAAAGCCGTGTTTCGGCAACATCCATGAGAACAAAGGCATATCCAGACAGTAAATGGGAGAACTAAAGTACTGGATACTCACATCACTAATTGTAATCCCTCCAATGCTCCAAATTTGGGAATCCAAGAGCTACACAGTCATTTTAGTCTAAGGGTGAGGGAGGAGTTTATTTTCACAATAAATTGTGAATTTACCTTCTAGGTCCAAACCAGCTCATGTTGTGTCAGCTGAGGTTTGTCTGCCCTGTGCGCTCACTCTCTTGTTTTGGGAAGAATGTGGGCAGAATAAGCTTGGATTTTCAAAAACATCTGCACCAACTATATATGTTCTCAGCATCATTCAGGTCCTGGATAGGATGGGCAACTATGGTACAATGTCTAGGGAAACTAATGTCTAGGGCAAAAGTTACTTAAGTAATTTCTGAAAATTGGAGAGTATAGACAGATTCAGTGCAATTTATATGCCATATCTTTTTTTAAAAAAAAGAATTAAAAGGGAAAATATTGCTGCATTCTCCAAAATCAAGTTATAAATCAGAGATATAAAGGATTTATCTTAATTATGTCACAACAGGTATGTTTACTACATATGGTTTTGCTCTATAAGTTTCAGAAGACCCAAGATGCTCTGCGAAGGCAGTTATGTTTCGTTAAAGACTCTCCATTATAAAGTGTGCAGTGTATGGAAACCCAGGCACATGTTAATAAATAAATAAATAAATCACAGAATCACAGACTGATAGGGGTTAGAAGGGACCTCTGGAGATCACCTAGTCCAACCCCCCTGCCAGAGCAGGGTCACCTTAGAGCAGGTTGCACAGGAACACGTCCAGGCGGGTTTTGAATGTCTCCAGAGAAGGAGACCCCATCACCTCTCTGGGCAGCCTGTTACAGTTTTCTTCCTCATGTTTAGATGGAACTTCTTATGTTCAAGTTTGTTCCCGTTACCTCTTGTCCTGTCTCTGGGCACCACTGAAAAAAGACTGGCCCCATCCTCCTGACACCCATCCTTTAAGTATTTATAAGCATTGATAAGATCCCCCCTTAGTCTTCTTTTCTCCAGACTAAAAAGACCCAAGTCCCTAAGCCTTTCCTCATTAGAGAAATGTTCTAGTCCCAGTCTCAGTAAATAAATCCTGACAGAAATACATATTAGGGACCAACAGGCTGTGTACAGCAAGCCAAAAGCAAAATAAAATCAGAAGCCTGATGCTGACATACAGTAGGAGTGAAGTGTGTTGAGGTCTTCTTAACAAATGATGAAACTCCTCTCTGAGGAGTTTCAAACAAATGTAAAGGTAGAGAAGGAGCAGTCATTCATCAACTAATTTTGTTTACTTTGAGGGTCCACAAAAATAACATATTATCTGACTTCAGTAAACATGCTGTAGTAAATAATCTTCATTCCCACTTCTTCGTGATCATGCACTCTCTTTCTGAAATCTTTTTATCTTTATACATCATGGTGGATAGACTGGTGAAAGAGCAGGTAGGGAGCATCAGAATCCTAAGTGTTGCCTTGAAAAGCACAATTCATTTTTATCTAATTTGCAAATATGCTGAACTAAATTGTCAGTATAGAAGTGACAGAAGTACCGTTGTATTAAATGTTACAAGAATTTGAGGATTTTAGAATGTAGGAACATCTTATTTCATAAATTAAATCATCAAAGTTGGAAAAAAGAAACGCAGACAGTTATGCAGGTATATATGAAAGTGTATAAGTGTATATATGTAAGTGTATAAATTCCATCCTAAGCATTTTAACTATGTAAAAATGTGATACATATTTTAATGTATTTCTAGTATTTTATCTTCCTTCTTACCCATTTATTTATATAAGGACATGTCAACAAGATCTTCTTGGTTTTGCTGTAACATATTTAAGTCACCAAAATGACCCCCACTGATTGTGATGAGCTGTTACAGAATAATCTCAGAAGTTAACAAGACTTGCTTGTTAAAGAGTATGAACTTTTGTGAGTAAGTGTTTGTGAGAAGCAGTTAATAATGGAAAATCTTTTTACTATCTCAAGGAATTGAAAAAGAAATTTTGTATTTATTAATTTCAGTAGTCTTTTGCTTTACAAGAACTCAGACATCCAATATATAGGACTACCATCAATATATAAATATGCTAAGTATATGGAAGCAAAAGGTGGATGAAGCAGAATTAATATGACCTGTATATGAATTTTTCATGAGGAACAAAAATTATGAAAGTCACTGGTTTTCATAAAATCCATGACTATATCCAAATTTGCTGTGATTCATCCATATTTTCTCCAAAGCTGGTGTTAAAAAAATCACTTCCTTTAGTATAAGGATTTATGCTATCTAAAGAATAATACTATATCTACAAAAAGTAAGAAAACAATCACAACAAACACAATCTCACAACGAATATAAAGTCTCCTTTTTCTCATCCTTTCTCCTTGTCCTGTGTTTCTCCTTCCATTATAATTGACATGGTGGTATAGGTTAATACAATGCTAGAATGGCTTTGTAAGAAAAGAATAAGGTCTAACATAATTAGATGAACTGAAGAAACGAAGTAGTATGGAAAAAGAACTGTGCACACATATACTATACTTTAACATCCACGTACTTTAACTATGCACTAGATCTCTCATGTAGTTAAGCCAGGTCGCTGAGTAGCCTCTGATCTAGAGTGAACTGGTGACCTAAGTGTGAAAAGCTGAGCGGGCTACTACTGATAATCTAACTTGGAAATTCAGACATCAGTATGATGTGGAAGATAATATGGCCCTCTTTAGCACCATGGGGTCAGCAGTAGTCTAATGCGACGTCTCTATATTACAAGGCAATTCCATTTTGGAAGTGTCACGATTTAAAAGACAAAATTAAGTGCTTCTTTGTAATGATCTTATTCCATCTTCTCTAAGAATTGAGGGGCAAATATGTTTAATTACTAGTAGTTTAAACAAAGCATTTGTTTCCCTCCTTGCTAAGCGGATTTGATCCAGAAAAACACAGTTATACCCAAGAGATCACCCAGCTTTGATTTATGGGTTCTTTTATATTCCAGGCAATCCTCTCAATCAGGAGGAATCATTGTGAATTTTATGATTTACAATATAATGAAGTAAAGTCAAACAGTGCATAGGCAACATGCGAACTGTGGTCTTCAGGCATCACCTTTCCACCCACTAAATAAGTGCTGGAAAAGGGCCCTTTTTTCAATAACGATGTCCCTATGAAAGCTACAATCTCATTAAGTGGTCACTGTTTTAGGGAAGAGGGGAATATCAGAGTCTACTGCTTACTGCCTGCCAGTGATAAACATTCCAGCTTTTTATTTATTGTATTTGTGTTCTGGTAACCTTTGTGACTTTTATATATATAAATAATAATAATAAAAAAAGCAATAGGGCTGCATATGTCTTTTTTGAAAAATGTTGCCTGGTGGAAGTACTACTCCTGGAGTACTGTGGTAACATTGCACAGAGGTTACATAGTTACTTCAATAATTTCCCAGGGATAGAAGCAAAACCAGGAATTCTTAAATGCTGGTGTAATGACGGGTCATCGTGATACACTCCATTATCTATTCTTTTGAATAGGACTCTGGATAACATATCCAGTGCCTGAAGTGTTAAATACTTTGGTCTACTCCAGGGAAGGTTAAAAGTGAGGAAGAGTGTGTGAGTCTAAACATTAATACAAGGCCAGTCCTCAAGACATATTGAAATTAACACAATGCCAAACAAACCGAGAATGTTCAGGAAAAGTTACAGCTGGGATGTATAGCTTGCCTTTGCACGCAGTACTCAGCTCCGATTCCAAAGGTAATGACTGAAGTACATACTTTATATAACATAACAGAAGACTAATTATTTTTATATAAGACATCATTTAATGTTCAGGACTCAGGATTATTTGTGTTGCTGCCTACACCTGCCTGTTACTGGGCCCAAAAGCCAGATCCTTGGCTTAGCCAGCTGAAAGCCAGATCCTGCAGTGACCTTCACCCTCTGTGCTTGTCCCAGCGTCTGAGTACTACTGGACAAGCACAGGGTCTGCTGGCATGGCCCAAGTGAGGGGTGAAACATCCTTTCTAATGGACTGTGTGAATCCCTGTTGTGTGTGTGCAGGAGCACTTAAACTTTGTCATGAATTCTTAAAAGTACGTCCAGAGAATGTGCAACTATAAGACAGGATTTATGCCTCACTTCCCTTCCCCAAGTTTTCAAGAGCTCTTTTAGAATCATTTAGGTTGGAAAAGACCTTTAAGGTCATTGAGTTCAACCATTAACTTAGCTCTGCCAAGTCCACCACTAAACCATGGTGGTCCTTAAGAACCACATCTACACGTCTTTCAAATACCTCCAAGGATTGTGACTCAACCACTTCATTTTCCTTATATCAAATCTAAATCTCCCTTGAAGCAACTTGACGCCATTTGGTCTCATCCTATCATTTGTTTCTTGGGAGAAGAGACTGACCCCCATCTTGCTACAACCTCCTTTCAGGTAGTTGTAGACAGCGATAGGGTCTCCCCTCAGCCTCCTTTTCTCCAGGCTGAACAACCCCAGTTCCCTCAGCTGCTCCTCATAAGGCTTGTGCTCTAGACCCCTCACCAGCTTCATTGCTCTCCTTTGGACTGTCATTGATTGCACTTAGTTTCCACCAGCAAAATCTGTCTCTGGAGTGGGAAAGTGAGATTGCTCCTGCAACCAAACCAGATCTGGAAGGCAGCTCTTGTGCTTCCAGCTTTGAAGGTGAAGGTCCAGGCATCTGGGACAAGGTAAAGGACTTAAGGGCCTTTAACTATTTTGAATTGGTGTGGGAGAGGGAGATAAACGGAAGCCCTGTTTGCCAGTCACGTACTGTAAGAAAAGTAATCACCACCACTCTGTTTCTCTCAGGCTGTTGTAAATTGTGTTCTCCCACTCTTCATCCAGTAGACCAGAACTGACACAAGCTGTGAGGGAAAGTGCTCATGCTGTTTGGCACCAACTGAATACCTATTATGCAACAGTGTTTCAGATTTTATTAATCTTATTTTTTTCCCCCTAAGGATGCGCTATTTAAAGTAAGTTGAATTTCAGTCCCTTTGAAAGACTCTAAAAAGAATTCTCAGCCTCTCAACTGGGTGACGGAAGAAGAAATAGCTTATTAACATATAAACATTGCTGGTCATTGGAAGGCTTCATATACGAGAAAGTCCAAATGTTAATTTATGTTTCTTGGTCTCATAAGGAGAAGATACCAAGAACTTCAGCTCTACTGCTTCAGGGAATGCCCATGTGATGATGAATCACCAGTCCTCAGAAGAAGTCCTGGGGTTATGCCAATGACAGTTCTTTGTTGCTGATAAGGATGGTAGTTCCCTTCAGGATCTCTTTGAATACAGGAATTTCCATTTTAGAAGAGCTGGTACAGCACATAGGATAGATGTATGTCCAAGCATTACTTTGAAGTTGAATGAAGTTACAAAGCTTAGGGGTGTCTTGTGGTCCAATCAAATGTTACAGGCAGGTTTTGTGGACATCTGAGAAAAGAAAAGCTGAATGACAGACCACAGTAAAGCTGTCTGTGAAGGCTACAGGAGAACGGCTATGAACACGTTGTAGAGGTTTGTGTCTGGGATGGATAATAAAAGCTATTTGCAGTGGAATTATTTTTTAGATGAGATGATGAGGGGGTTTTGATTTTTATTCTTTGCCAGTCACCTCAGAGTTAAGAGTGAAGACAGTCTTTCCACAACAATATAAGCTAAGGCAACAAAAATAAGACCATTTGAAGGAAAGGGAGAATTCTTGCTGAATTCTCAACATGTAAGGTGGATTTTGCCTCATACCTTATCTGTTTATATCTACTATGGCTCAAAGCAATGTTTTTGTTCTTTTGAGGCTCAGTTTCTTTTGCTGACTTTCAACCTCAAAACACATATTTGGTTCGATCTCTAACTTGCAAAATTGCTTGCCTTAATCAGGTCTGACTTCGAGACACTATTACGGAAACAGTCGTCTTTCTAGCAAAGAGGAAAAATTAACTTTCCTAATTGGATTGATAGTACTGCATAGATTTTAATTTTAAATACTGACAGTGGTAATGCAGCAATGAAAGTTATCCTATATGCGTAATTCATCTCTGAAGAATTTAAAGGGACATAACATGAATAGGCTTCCTGACTGCACACACGCATGAGGTGAATATATTTATTGGGTTTTGCTGTATTATTTATTTGGCTCACACACTTATTCTAATGTTTAAATCCAGGAAGGGCCTTCCCTTTTAGCACTGTATTTGGGACTCATTAGTCATTCTGAAGCTTTTAAGCAGAAAATGCAAAAATTTAAGCAAAAAGCTCATGTTCGTTTTTGGAACAATCTGAACAAGAAGATTGTTCGAAGTGATAAATCCTATGGTTTGCCTTAAGCTTTTCAAGTAAAAGTTAACGTAAAGCTATGCCTACGCTGAAGAAACAAGTAGCCTGGAATACACAGAGTGGACCTAGTTATTTCATTCTCCTATGAACAAAGAAGTCTTTTTCTATAGTAGTACAAAATATATCCTATCAGGGGGATCTTTCTTGAATGGAAATCCTCTTTATTGACATTATTTCCAACTGCTTGCTGAGTCTTGTACCATTTTGCTTTCTGGTCACAGAAAGAGCGCCAGTTTTCAAAGCTGTACTCTAGGTGTCATGAGTTTGGTCGATGAGAGAATCCTATCTGTGGTTCGATTTAAAGATGGCACGTATAATGTGAGTTGCTAGAAGACTAATTATGGAGGATTGCATGTGTGAGTGGGATTAATAGAATGTTTCCTCAACTTTAAAACTACAAAACTGTTACATTTGCAATGTACATTATCCATAAAATAATTATTTTCACATGAGTGTCTATCCTTCCTAATCTTACTTTCACATGAAGGGAAGTCCTATAGAGACTTTAATAAGCTATCACTTTTGTCATGATTATCCATATTCACATACTGTACATTATTTTTGAAGAACATACTTTTTTTCTGAAGCATAAAGCTAAAAGTAGCATTTTTTAAAAAAAATCAACAGGTTTCTTTTCAAGGTTCTTTTGGCACTTGAGGTGTTAAACATTTTTATGTCAGGTAAAGTAAGATCTATGCCTTTCTGTATGCTTCACTTTTGAAAACTATCCCCCCGCCAAATTTCCTTGAATCCCCATCTGTTTCTAAGAAAGTCAGGGGAGCTCACTTGGTTGTGGTGCTGTGGTAGGACTGAGACATTACATTCATTGTTATATTCCTTCACACCTGTATTTGGAAAGGGTTAAATGGGTAATATAAAAGGGAAGAAGTCCTCTTAGGACTTAGGTTAAACTTCCCACTCTCAACAACCTGATATGCCTAATGTATGAGGTATCCTCTTTGAAAAAGGTTGTTAAACATGAGTTTTGTTTACATATAATGTCATGCAGTTATCAGCTTAATCAAAAACTTATTTAATCCTTTTCTAATTCTAAAGTGATTAGCAAGGGCTGAGAAATCACCTTATCTCACTAAAACACAGGTACGAACACAGAGTAAATATTTTGGTAAACAATTATTCTGCCCTTGCATATTCAGCAGTGTGCTAAATTATGCATAATCTTGCATAAGTAATAAGTGAAGGTAGCTTAAATTCAGAGTTTTTTTACCTGACCTATTTCTTTCAGTGCTGTTAGCTTCTTAAATCATGTATGAGCTTTCCGTAAGGCTTCAATGAGTAGTTCTAGTGGAGAGACTTCAGTAATAAATTTCAGGAGAAGACAAGTTTTTTGACAGGCATAATGCAACACATACAGAGTTTGGAACTCACACTCTGGGAATTTAGAGCAATCCTTGCAAAGCAGCTTTTCCCTGTTACATTAATAGAGAAAATGAAGTATGAAAGTCCTCAGGAATTACTGCTAGGTGTAATTTAAATAATTTACCAGAAGACAGTTCAGCACATGCATAGAACAGGGGCATACAGAGTTTGCCATAAGCAGTTTATAAATAAACTATATTCTGCTGAAGTAAGTCAGGCATAAATTATAACTATTCCTTTTGTGGCTATACTCTGTTCCTCATTGTAATAGTTATTTAAAAAAAAAATCTGGGTTATGACCTTCTACTAGAAATCATAGGTTGTGCCTGCCTTGTACCTTGCTTATGAGCGTGCTTACATTTAATAGTTTGGCTGCTATGAGATCAAAGTAAAATTACTATTGCTGTGGGAGAAAAAAAAAAAAAAAGAAGAAAATGCATTACATTTCTATAAACAGAATCTAGGTAAAATTCTGTAGCTCAGTGGAAAAAGGAGTGTTCAGTGCCAAAGACCATTGACTAGCATCTGACCATTTCATGAAACCCTTATGCACTTTTTTTAATGTATTATTCTATTTCTAGCCTCAAGTGCTGAAAGTTAAAATGACAGAACAACTTGAAAGTACCAATAGAAAATATGAAATTAAGATACTAGGGAGTATGGAGAGGGTAAAGAATTTGTTAAACACACTTGTAGGTACTGGACAGATCCTACTACTTCATAGGAGCTGCAACCCTAACCGTTAGGGTTTTTAAGGACTGTTAATATTTACCAACCAGAAATGTTTTCATTTATTTTGTCAGTGTTGAGAAATGGGAGTCCAAGGTGAGAGGTCAGGTGATCCAGAGACGCTCATTGATTTTTGAATACCAAATTAAAAATATATTAGATATATTTTATTCTGACATCTGTAAGTACCACATAAAGAAAAAGAAAACATGAACATGGTTTAATGTTGTTTTCCTCTTTTTATATTATGCAAGTTAAGTGATCGCTGATTCTAGTAGAGTACACATGAACACAAATATTCTATCTCTGGTCTTATGTATTTTACCTTTCAGTTTTTAATATTTTGGTCTTTTCTTAATTTACTCTTAGTTAACTCCTCTTGTCCATGTAATTATGGATAAAGTATAACAGCCACTGGAGCTCATAAGCAGTCACAGGTCAGAAAGAAGGGCTTGCAGTATTTTTGTCATATTGGGCAAAACACTAACTCATACGCTTAACCTTCAAGCAAGTCATTAAAGATATTTTCCTCAGAAAAAATATTTATTTTTCTGTTGGAATTCGGGATTTTTCTGAGTGAGATTTAATAACCTGGTTTTCACACAGTCGTGTATAAAAATAGAAAATCTGAGACTTTCTGATATTTTTGTAGATTTCTATTGGCTAAAATATTATATACATTTTAATTGTTTGCATAATTATATTAATACATGCATAATAATACAGTTATATTATAACTTAATTATACATGTATATAACCACATCAGTAATTGCATTGCTTATATTTATATATGTATTAATACAGCTACACAATGTATAACGTCTGCATAAATAATTCAAGCTCTCCTTAACCTAGCATTTGTCAGCTCACCCAAGTCCTCTTTGCAAAACTTGTGCTGGCGTAAGAATTAACATGGGGAATAGGTTTAAAATGCCCTTGGTTTTGCCTCTCTCCTTCTAAAAATATTTATGTAGAGTGAGTAGGGGAATCTGCATGCTGTGGGGAATCCTGGCTACCCCTGCCAGACTGCCTGGGGGGGGTGAAGCACTGTCTGTACTTCACCTCCCTTTCTCCACAGCACTGTGGGTAATTTTGCAAGTCCTCGTTCACAGCGGTCCAGCTTCCACGATGTTTTAGGCTGGGTTGTGCTCCCTTCCACGAGTGGCACTGAAATGTGCTCCCATTTAAGTGAGCAAAGCTTCACAGGAGTGCAGTCCAGTGCAGGACCAGACCTCATCACTCTGATTCTGCTGGTCATATCCATGAGACAAGCCACTAATTTAACCATTTCTTTTGTAGGTTTGTACTTGTTGGTGGTTTATTATGGTTTAATTTGGTTTTCCCAGAGGAGGGACAGGGTTTGTGACAGCTGCCATTTGAAATCCTCAGTCACGTTCCTGATGAATGGAGAAGTATTTTCCATGTCCAGAACTGATATGCATATGCAAAAGGTCCTCATACACAGCCATTTCCCCTAACTATCCTTTGAATGTCCTGTAAATGTCATTCTCTTTTCTAAGGAAAAATTGACTTATTATCTTCCTGGTTAAAGCAGTTGTCTTTCCTAGTGTAGAGGCTTTTCCCATTATTATACTGAACTGTTAGAAAATTAAGTAATGTTAACAAGAAATTTCTCCTTAATATGCAATAAATATAGGTTGTTGGAATGATAAAAACAGTTTAGTTCAAACAATTTAATTAACATCCTTACAAGGATCGCTGAAAATAAAGTGCAAAATAAAATAAAATCACTGTCATGATCCTGACCCTGTGTTGCAAATTAAAAACACAGTAAAGTGTCATAAATTTCAGCAGCTCAATTTGGGTTCACTTAATAGAACTATGACAAAAGCAAATGTTTTGTCACTTTCAGACTGTTGCCAGGAAAAATTGTAGTGCATAATTAATGATAATCCACTCTTTAATTTGTATATATAAAGGCACAGGAAGTTGCCACTGATAGCACAGAAATAATATCATTTTCAGTGTTAAAGCAGTAAAACTGTTTCATCTAAAACAGCGAGTCAGGGGAAGGATAATGGAAGGTGTCAGAGGCACAATAAATAAGATTAGAGTGGACAAGAAGTGAAAAGTATTACCTGCATTGAAATTTTCAATTAGAAAGGCAAAGCAAATCCTTTATGAATCATCCTCTCCACCTTCATTTAAACCTTTCTGAATAAATGCAGTTGAATTGCCTGAATACTAGTTAGTACAAAATCAAGCTCTTTCAAAGGAATGAATTACAGTTTTATGTTGTTACTCTAGACACTTAAGTCATTTTTAAGAACACAGGTAGGCTTCAAGATCTTGAACACCTGTGTTTGAAAAGGCTAGTGGTAATTAGCTGGTCACCTTTCTAAGCAGACCTGAAATATCAGAACATCAGCTAAGCAATGACAAAATACATTATTATGTGCTGGATGCTATGAATCATATTGCTTTCCTAGTTTCCTTACACGAACGATGTTTCTGGGTAATGCATCCTGCTGAATATCAGGACTATGGAAAAGCCAACATGAAGTGAATGATTAGGTGAAGACAGTTTTCATCAGCTCACTTCTGATGTACTTGTAATGTGAATTGACATTGGATTTTCTCTGCAATGAAGCAAGTTTATCCACACGAGCCTTCTGATTTTGTCCCTCTTTTACTTGCTTAGAAAATGTAACAATTGTTTCTTCTGCCCAAGGACAATTTCATCTGCCCAGATGTGAGGGCAGACTCAGCAAGGGGGACTGTGATTTTTAAAGCAACCGTGTAACAGGAGGTGTTAAGGGTCCGATCACCATTTGTTACTGTGCTACAAGTTGGGTATTTTTTTCTCTGTTGAGGCAGTCTTGGGATCACTGTCATCTTGGAACTGTAGGACTTTGACCCTTCAGCTTGGAGACATGATTTATACCAAACCTTGGTCTTCTGAACGAACAGGACACCTGCATAGGTGTTTTGCCACCCAAAACACAGCCACTCTGTTGTGAGATCTCTTAAGAGCATATGTGAGGATTAGCTCCAGAGTGGAACATTTTATAGATACCACTAAGTGGGCTTTACACCTTCCTAGTAAAAGTTTTGATTTTTGCCCTTTTTTTTTTTTTTTGTAATTACCTGTAATATCTTGGAGTTCTGAAAATAATTGCCAATTACTGTGTGAAGCACGTAGGCATCCTGAGGTGGCGAAACACCAAGTCCTTAACAGGAGTTATTTAGGGATGCCTTTAATATATCTAATCAATGTGCATGCCAGACCGTTTCCAAGAACTGCAAAACTTGTTCAGATTGTTCTTGTTATTATAATCCTTTTTGTCTCTTTTAGTGAATACTCAGCTGTGGCTCAGATTCCCAGGATCCTGCAGTGAAAACATGAAATGCTGCTAAAGTTATTATTCTGTATATACCAAGTAATATCCACAAAACTTTCTCTTCCAGCTGTGAAGAACTGATGTGTTAAACAGATTATTCACAAGACCTGCTTTCCTGTAATAAACCTAAAAAAGGAGACTGAAATAAGCATGCTTTCTAAATACAATACTTAAGTCGAGATGGAATTTCAGAGCAATATTTCATGCCTCTTGTCAACACATAAAGATAAAATGCTGTGTCAGAGACTCAGCATGGTAGAGAGGTGAAAGTAAGAGGCAGTCCAGAATGTGTTAGTTACAGGGGCACTATGATTATATACATCTTTGCTAAGAAACTCAGTGTACAAAAGTTGCTGTCCTCCACAAGAGGTTGACTTGCCCCCAAGCTACCTGCTAGCTGTGGCCATTGGAAAGCCCAGCTTCTGCATGGCACCCGTGAAGTCCTTGAGAGAGCATGGGTTGACATGAGCCATGTAGGTTAGATTTTGAAGAGCTGTGAGCCACTTCTCGATAGTGTTCCAGGGACTGTTCAATTTACTAGTACAGATGAAAAGCCTATAGGCCTGCTCCCCCAATTTTTATATTTGAAGCATAGTGTGCCATAAGAGGAATCAAATAAAAGTTGTAACTCTAGTCCACTCCTACAACTCATCCCACTCCTGCACCATGAACTTTCCCAGCCAGGTTGAATAGATGGATGATGTGATGAGGCACCTCTTCAGAAGTCCCCTCAGGCCCCAGGAGCAGACTTTACCAACCAAATCACTTCTAGCTTTTATCTCTTAGTTGTCATCTTTATCAGCACGCACCATTAGAACCACAAGCAATTAGCTCCATTGAATGCCATACATACACTCTCTAGTGCTTGTTTTCTTCCTGGCTGAACCCCTGCGTCAGCTGAATGCTGACATCCACCTTTGACAGACAGATTCCACCGTCCCTAAATGGATCCATCTAAGCATATCTGCTACACTTACACATGAGCACCATACCACCCGCATTCAGAATGACCTTAGCAGTCTTCCAGTTGTCACTCTTTCTGGCCTTACCCAAGTATGCTTATTCTGTGTCTCTGCACTAAGTTTTCCTGCTGCCTTTTTAACTACTAGACAGCTGTAAAGCACGTCAGAAAATGTTCCTTTTGTTGTGGCATGATATTCACGACAGTACTATCACCAACCCAATGAAAAGCTGTTGTGTATGGCAGAAATGTGTATGGCAAACAAAATTATTTTTTAAAAAGCACAAATGCCTTCATAAGTACTGCAACCAGGCTGGCTTTATAGACAGACTATTGGTTGACTTTGTGTGCTGTTCGTTGACAATATGTACTCTGTCTGCTGGCTATGCTGAAAAATAATTTATTTTTTTATTGATTTTTTTTTAATCTGAAGAGTAACTCACCAATATTTGGGAAGAAAGGTAAAAATAAATAACATTGTTGTTTTGTTCATCTGTGTCTTGATAAGATATGCTAAAATTGATTCCCTGATAAGTTGTAATTCAGTGATGAGTGTTATGAAACCCAAAATGTCATAAAAAGCTCACATGAAGCAAGTGTCTTTTATGCTTTACATGTGTGTTCTTAGGTTACTTAAAATTGCAGCTACAATGTAGTTTCCTAACCCATCTATTTAAAATATTTATGTCCTAAGTTTATTGAAGATTTCTTTGAGCAGTAGTGAGAAAGGACACCTTGTGTACCATTCTTACCACAAAGAGGTCAGCTTCAGTGTTAACCATTCTTTTATCTGAGGTTAATATTACATTCTTACCTGTTTCAAATTTGGTAACAGAGATGTTGAACACTGTGGTAAATGTGTTCCCTGATTCCTGTCCATTCTGAACTTTTAAAAGCAGAGAATAATTTTAAGAAACCTCATAACAAATAGCCTTCAAATCTGAAACCTAGTATGTTAAAATCTTTTGAATGTCTAGGAAGAAATAAAATGTGTATTTAATGACTATTTTAGTGCATTCATTTACCGAGGCCACTTCTACTTCTCTGTGAATTTTAGGTGGGATGGGGAATGCTGAACCAACCAAGAGCAAGGATCAATATTTTCATTTACATAGGACATTTACATGGTGGGTGAGATAAATGGCTGGATATTTCCCTTTTCCTGTTAAAGGAACCAACTCAAAGAGGCTGGAGTGTAGGCAATTAGTTTTATTGTCACAGGTAATCTTAAAAAAGCCCAATAATTTTAACTGCTACCTGTGGCTGTCTTCTATCCTCAGCTATTCATCACAGCATTTTAACGAATTTCAGTTTAGTTGTACAGACATGAAACCACTTTTATATCATGTGATCCAAAATCAGTTTTGAATATATATTTCCGTGAATGCGTTTTAGTAACTCTTACAAATGTTTCTAATTTTGTAGGAAATGGTGATTTTTCCAGTGACATTTATTCTTCCCACAGCTTCTGTGAAATTTTACAGATCTTTAAGCCTCAACAGGCTTAAAGACCAGGCATTGTCTTTCTCCTGTGGGCCTTATATGTGTGTTTGTGTGTGCAATAGAAATAAAAATATGCTACTAACGACAAAAATTTCCTTTTAAAAACCCACTTGAGTGACTAGTCTATGGTACTGATGACTGTGTATAAGCACACGGAGTGGCATTTGGCTGGAAGGCTTTGCCCAGATTTCCCCAAGAGAAGGTTACCCTAAATGTGAACTAAGTCTCAAGTACCATGTGCCTCCACGTGCACTTTTGATAAGACATCTATGTTTTTTAAAATAACAAACTTGTTTTCTTTTTTTTTTTTGAAGTCCAGATATATAGAATCATTGCTGTCTGGACTTTCCTATAGATTTCTTTCTTTTTCTGAGTTTGCAGGCAACATTCACTTTCCAAAATCCTTGTAAAAGAAATAGGTATATCAGTATCAAAGCCCTCTGACTTCATGGGCGTAGCTGATATTATTATTAACATTAATTTCCTTGGGTATTTCTCAGTAAAGAGAAATAGGCTGCACACTAATGTATCTTTGTGCAACTCCTCTGCTCTCTCCAGCAGACCACGGAGGAGGATGTCTGTCTGGCCGAGCACAGGTTTCCAACATTGCTGTGTGGCATCACCACAGGGAGACCGCTGCCCACCCTCCCCTTACACCACCTCATACCCCTCCTCAGCACATCAAGCAGTTCTTTCCTGAGCTTTTTGACCAATTTATCCCAAGCCTTCTGGAAAACAGGCAGCAGTGAGTCCCCTATCTCCAGCAAACTCTCTAGTGGAGCTTGCAAGATGCTTGAGCCCTGCAAGGCCCCTTTGGACTGGAGAAGCGAGGAGAAGGCAAACTCCCACCCTACAGGAAGACCTTCTAGCAGCTTTCCAGTACTTAAAGGGGGCCTACAGGAAAGATGGGGAGGAACTCTTTATCAGGAATTGTAGTGATAGGACAAGGAGTAATGGTTTTAAACAGAAAGAAGGTAGATTTAGATTAGATATCAGGAAGAAATTCTTTACTGTGCGGGTGGTGAGACACTGGAACAGGTTGCCCAGGGAAGTTGTGGATGCCTCATCCCTGGAAGTGTTCAAGACCAGGTTGGATGGGGATTTGAGCAGCCTGGTCTAGTGGGAGGTGTCCCTGCCCATGGCAGGGGGGGTTGGAACAAGATGATCTTTAAGGTCCCTTCCAACCCAAACCATTCTGTGATTCTATGATTCTGTGCTCCCCCAATTTGCTTCCACCAGCTCTACCCCTGGGAACTAAAGGGCTTGCTGCAAGTTTGCTAAGTGGGTCCTCATGCCCCTTCTTGCCAACTGGTACTGAATTGCTGGGCTGCTACAGTAGGACCTGATTATGTACAATGAACTGGCTGCGGGAGTCATCTGATCATAATGGAAGTCATAAGGAAGGAAGGGAAAAGAACATTGATGAATACTCCATAATACTTCGATAAGCCCAACCAAGAAATGTATTCTGTGATCAGTGTGCTAACGAAGTTGAACACCACAGAAGCCAGCAGATGGTCACTCTACATTCACTCACCAATTTATACCATGGAGAACTGTGAAGCTACGGGGTTGGGATGGCTAGTACATAAAAATTTAAAAAGTGAGAGTAACTTGAAAACATAAAGAGGCTCAAACATTATCATTCTTGTGCTCAATCCAAGAGAAAATGTATGCAGTAGTTTTTTTATTTCTGTGTCTATGTGTGTGCATGTGTTTGTACATTTGGATGTATGTAACAGCTTTCATCTTTCTAAAGTACACAATACTTTCTTACTTAGCAATAGTGACATTGCAGATAATGATTTTGCTTCTCCTATGTATACTTCTGTTCAAATTGTACTGAGTTTCTGAAGTGCATTTTAAAACACAATGTGGACAGAAAAGCATTTTCATGCTACTGATTTATACATGTATAAGCATTTGGAATTGGGAGACTTCTTGTATTCCAGCTATTGCATAGCACCTTGCATAAGTTCCAAAAAAAGGTTCACAATGTCATGGTTTGGTTTCTGGGTTTACAGGTGTGCATGAGTTTTGTTTTTCAAAGATGTGTAAGGTAGTGTTGTTCCCTCTCTGCAGTCCTTTGTATTAAGCAATAAAATATACTGATTGATGGAAGAAGAGTTATTTGAAATAATTCATTTTTGCCACAGCTCCCTCCCACCCAACCTGCAAAATATGGGGGGATGGGGCAGAATCATGAGAAATGCTCAGCTGTTTGGGCTGGGCTTTTGTCTGTGCTTTGGGAAAAGGTTTATATGGTTTGCTCATTTTATGCCTAAGAGAGTGTCTCGAGAGGGGGAGGGGGCAAAAAGGACTCCGAGCCACTTTGAATACTCCTGCTTTCCTGAACTCTGTTGTGAATGAGTCTCCTAACAGCACTGGTGTAATTGTGATTGCAGTGATAGGGGAAAATGAGCTCTTCAGTGTTGCTTTAACTCAGTTCCTCCACCACCAGCCTGCTGGTTCTTTGGAGACATCGTCTCACGCCTCAGAGAAGCACTGGATTTGCAAATTTTGCTCCTGAGTTTATCCCAGGAATTTAATTGAACCTTTCACTTTCATCATAACAAAGATATTTGCTATACCTTAATCCAAAATCTATACGCTAAAGACTCAGTAAACTACCTTTTTTTCCTTGGATATTCAAAAGGATTTTATATCTTTGTGTGAATAATATCTCTCTGCAAAGTGGCTAATAGTTTCATCTGCTTTTATATTAGCAGTAATAATAGTGTTGCAAAAGAAACAGTTTTTGGCAATACAATTGAGAGGTTTACAGCAGTTATAGCTTTTAAGATCCCAGTTTAACACAGCATTTAAGCACACACTTACAGCAAATGATCTGAAGCAGCAATGCTGGGGCAAAAGTAGCAGTGGGCCTTTTAAGCAGTGACCCACATACCTGTTTGGAGGACGTCCACTATTTTAAAGTTGTTTAGATACTGTCCTGGAATAATTTGGAATACAGAACTCTTTATTTTGGGGGCCAGCCCTATGCTGTGGTAGTTTGACCATCGCAAGGGTTGCCAGGTATGGCTTACAGCCCTGAAGGAAATTGCACATAGACCTGCACAGCTTCTCTGTGGGTTATTTTCAAAGACCACAGCACAGAATTTGCTGCCCACCGCTGTACAGTTGTACCTCACAAAAAAAAGTAGCATTATGCAACCAAACAGAGCATTTAAACTGGAATCTTGTGAGATCTCCATTCCTTTGCCCTCTGACTTCACCATCCCCTCTCTCCTGGCACTCTTTGCCCCAGGTCTCCATTTTGATCATGTCGCAAGTCTCAGGAGGTTCTGTGGCTGCCTTTGCTGTGGGAGTCAACAGATTAAAGGCCTCACAAATAACCTGATCTTTCTGCAACACACTGAATATTGAAGTAAAAATATATCTGTCAAGACAGACAGATCTGGTAAGAAACCAGGTCTGTGTACATGCTCGAATATATATATGCAGAAAACCATAATGTAGCTAAAGATTGAAGAGCCTGGAGAGTGAAGAATAAGTGGAAAGTGATTAAATGGTAAGTGATATCTTAAAAGCATATGAGAGATTTTAAAAGGATCCATGCAGAAAACAAAGACCTATTAGTTAAAAAAGGTAAATTGCAGATAGCACTACTCTAATATCAGTCCTACAATAGCCATCAGAGATGAACCAGTAATGTAATTTCTTTTAAATGGATGCTATTCTAGTCACACTTATCATCTGCAGAGAAATATTTCTAATATCTATAGCAGATGATAAAACTATTTTCATTTATTATTGTACTAGATTTTTTTCCCAAGGTTCCTACCACATTTTATTCTTTCTGCATGTCATTATTTTTCTTCTATAACAAACATTGATCTTACAAAGTTGCCTCTTTTTTTTTTGGTATAAACTCAAGCATTAATAGAAATTTAAGAAATAGGAAATATTTTCTGGCTTCAAAAATGAGATAAGCCTTTCTGAATTTCAGCCTATATGTAAACACACATATAAATGCTCTGTATGTGATATATATTTATAATTTAGATATATCTAAAGTAAATAGTTTTAGTCATTTCTGTGGTAGTCAATACTTCTTCTCTCACAACATTTTAACAGGTCTATCTGGTTTACTTATTTCTAAATGAAAAGTAAAACCTAAATAATTTTCAGAAATGGATCTCTGCCGAGTTAATGAGTGATGGATCACGGTGAAATAATGCAATAAGTACATACCGTGGCCTTTTGGGAATAAAGCAGGGTTTTTTTTCCATTTTGTACATTAGAACCACTTTGTAGATCAGATTTCATCTCCATTCACAGTGGCGTTTAACCCTACTGTCTGATTATTATGCCTCTGATATAAATACACCAAATGTTAGCAGCATTGGAGAAGACATAAATGAAACCCAACATTAATCCTGTGATAGAGTGTATAAAAAGTTTGCTGTGTAGCCAGTTGAGAGGAGTCATTTCTGTTTTGCAGTCAGTAATTGGAGAATAAGATCCACTATGTTTCAAGACCTTGAAAGCTCATTTTATAATGCGATTAACAAACTAAAATAATTTATTTTATCTGAGTGAAGGTGGGGACGATTTGACTGTGATCTACGAATACCTGCTTAAGCAAGATATTTCTCATTATAGAAGGTTCTGTAATCCAGTAGAATAAAGTGTAATGAGATTCCGTGTTTGAAAACTCAAAGCCATACACATTCAGACAAATATTACAAGAGAAAAGTCAATTTACATTGGAATAACTAAGCCAGAGATCTCTTGGATTCTTTATCACTGCGTAGGATACCTGCTTTGCACTGAAGAAAAATGATAACAGCCCTTGCTTCCCGAGGGGTTTATTTTATGGTCTTGTGCCTATCTTCACAAAACAAGCCTTACCCTTCTTGCACTAAAGCAGTTGGGTTCATTGAGGCAGAAGAACAAAATTGTCAACCATAGTTTTCACCAAAGAGATTTAGTATTTGTATGTTTATATAAAAGATGAATACTGACAAGATGTTATTTTCCCTTAACTAGGTCTTCCCTGCTACTTAATGTATGATTGCAAGCATAGGAGATTCAACTAGAAAATTCTTTGGTACACTGATATTTCTAACTCATTGTTAATTGTAATATCTAGGTTTGTTAATATGAGTTACTGCTCTTATTTAAATCAACTACAAGCCTTAATACTTGAGATCTGTTTCTATAGGATGTACAGAGAGATGTCAATTTCTGACTTAGTGACTGTTCTTCAGGAAAAAAAAAGATAACAAATTAAATTCCTTACTTGGAAAATGTGTACAATTATGCTGGTGTAAAGATGTGCATATTCCAGAAAAAGGATAAACTAATGACCCTTTGTCATGACAATCTATATATTTCATTGCCATAAATCGTCTCGAACTTTTTTCTTACTTCTTACCTCCCTTTTCAGTTTCAGGTCCATATTTTTAAATTAGTCTTATAAAACTTTTCAGAAGATAGGTGTAAAACATATCAGCTAAACTATAAAGAGAAAATAAATTAAACAGAATAATTGAAAAAAGAATAGAAATCAATCAGTAATGCAAAACGGAATACTTTTTTGAAGAAATGTAGTTAAAATATCCCATTTTTAGACACAAACAGCTATTTTGAGGTAATTTTTAAAAGTATTAAGGTAGGATGCTTTAGTCTGTAAACTTGATATTATTGCATTTTAGCTGAAGCATACCAATTGATTCTACAAGTAGTTAGGAATTTTTTTTTCAAATTAGTTATGGTAAATTTATTTTTCCTCCTTCAAAATCAAAGCGTAGCCTATCCCATCTCCCTTGAGCTTTTTATCTTTAAGAAAGTCCCAATCATACCCCAAAAAAATAACTCTAGTGTTTCCACTTTCAGTAATTGGATGGGTAGAATAAATAGGACCTTGGTCAGATAGCAGTATTTGGTTTAGATTCATTGTATTTTTCTCTAGATTGGAGTTCCATGAAGCCATCTGATCTGACTATGAAAAAAGTGATTTTCATAGTGTTTAAATATAAAACATATCAGGTTCTGTGAGTTTACGTTTATCTAATGCATTGAAAATATAGAAGATTGTGTGCGAGAAGACCGTTTCAGAGATTCGACTGGTTTAGCACTTCCACTTACAGACTGTAGTGCCATCACATTCCTGAAAAACAGATACCTGTAAAACACCTTTTAAAACATCATTTGAATTTGCCATTAATAAAGCTTTAAAAACTTTTCTCAGACTGTCTGCTGAAAAGCAATAAGGAAAGTGACTCTACCTTCTAATAAAATACAGATCTTTCCAGATTCCTAAGCCAGAATTTACTTACGATCCCATTTAAAAAATCTTAACAGTCTTGAGAAATTAAAAATATTGTTTCTCAGACTACTCCACCAGTGTAGGCTGCAGAGCATACTGAACAATATCAAAGCTGTATCATAAATGATGTGAATGATTTGCAACGGCAGAGAACTTTGCTCCCAGATTTCCAGGACAAGGACTGGACTGGAGGTGCTCGGCTGGGAGGGTGTGAGGGAAGGGGAGAGGAGAAGCTGCCTCCCACGCAGCCCTTTCACCCTGGGTGGGTTAGGTACAGGCTACAGAGCTTTAGGGCATTCAGGGAAAAGAAGCAAACCCCTTTGGTTTTCAATATGTTCAGTAGTCTCCATGTTCTTCCATTCCGTACAGTCTCTGGGATACAGAAGGTTTCTCACTCAAGGATCATATTTCCACAGATGTTCGTATTTGTTGCATGCCGCAGTAGATGTTTATACACATGTACACACATGGACACATGCACAAACACGCCTCACAGCCTGCCCTTGAAACCTAGTCAAGCAGCCTTTCAGTCGTTTATTCCAGTCAATGCCTCACAGTCACTCTGTCTTTTGTGTCACATCTAAGTCAGTTTCTGAGCATCACATCTAAAAATTTGCCTTGTTAGAAGCACCGTGTAATCTGCAAACGCACCTAAATGCCAAAGAACTCACGGCATTTTTGCGGAGAGTAAAAAACACTGGCCACACTGAACTGTCATAGTCCAGCTGAGTAATTCCTCCCCGCTTACTCATTTTCTCACTCTACTCTCAGTAGTATTTTTGGTATGTATTTTTAAAAACTTTATACCCCTGTTGTGACTCTGTTCCAATGACAGAATGGGAAAAAGTAACACAAGGCAGAAATCCTGTGGAATGTTTCAAGCTTTTTGTTGGTTACATACATATTGGCACCAATTGATTTATTTTTCTCTGCTTCTGAACACTGCTCACCCCAATAGTGCTGTAGAAATAATTAATAAAAAGAAGCGATGTGTTCCCACTTTTTGCTTTTGCTAATAACATTTTGTTTAATGGGTGTGTCAGCCGTTCATACAACATAATGAAATATTGAAACAGAGATATTGAAAAATGTACCAGTCTGCCTGAAAGTTATTTGTTTTGAACAGTTACACATATTAATTTATCTGCAGCCCAGGAAATGAACTAACATAAAGGAAAAGTGCTTTTCTATTTACTTGATGTTGGTGTCACACAACATAATAGTATTGCGTCCTCACTGATGAGGCAAAAAACCCGTTAACATGACTCAATGCAAGTTCAGATAGAAAATATTAAGTACTTCAATGGACTGCATGCCCTTGAAAAGTAAGAAGACTGTAATTCCAGAGTGATCGAAGCCTTTCAGAAGTTCCAGTCGACATCCCATGACCGGGTGGTGGTAGGACTTCCAGCACAGGTAATCACTGAATTGCTAAAAATACCTAAGGGTCTCAGACTCATGACCGATCCGTCTTTGTCCCACTCACACTGTTTAGAAAAAATAAAATGTAGAATTTGGAATGTTGATCATGGCATCTGCATTTACTGTTGTTCTTGATCTTACATTTGACTGCATACAGAAAACAATGTGCGGGGGGTTTTTTTGGCATGTTAGGGATGTTTATATTCCATCCAGAACTGCTGGGCTATTATTAGGTAACTCTCAGTTTTCATATTATTAGAATGTAGTATAACCCTGAGAAGTATATTAAATTACAAGGTGTAATGGGAATCCATCTTAATTGTCCCTCCATAATTTGTCTGTCTTGGGGCCAGCTGAGGAACAGCGTGGATTTAGGCTAAATCCTACTTCGGCATTTGTAAGTAAAGTTGCAGCCTTCCATTTTCTCATGCTTTGGTTTCAATAGGCGTATGTGTAATCAGATTTGCACCTGTTCCTGAAGGATAGCATTCACAGACCCTTTTTTCTTCCTGATCAGCAACCCTAGGATGTGCCTCGATGACCAACATCTGCCCATTGGAGGCAGTCTGTGCTGGTGCACTGCTGTTGAGTTGTACCAGAGAGCATTCCTCGACGCCATGTGTTATTGCCCCTACTTCTCCCCAGCCACAGAACAGGTTGTCACATTGGCCCCAACCGTGGAGAGGTAAATTGTTAGCATTTTATTGTCATATGTATTACCCTGCTATAAAGAGTGTAATTTACCTATTCAGTTAACATGAGCCATGGTTGTAAGGGCTGCCATTTGATTTTCTAAACTGCATGAGTATTCATAATCAACTTGTAAAAACTGGGCCATGATGCATTAGGAGCTATTAAGCCATCATTTACAAACACTTTGAAATACCGCTGAGTTCCTTTATGCTTAAAAGAGGAAATAACTGATGTATTTCAGTTTGGTAACATTTGATAAATTCATGCAAGGAAAGCCTAAAAGCACTGGTAATTAATCAAAATCAAACTAATGGAGCAACCGCATTTGTGAATCAAGGGGGAGGGGAGATTTTTAATAGATCTCAGGGGAGTCAGAATCCTAACTTCCGCTGAATTTAAATGGGAATTTGCTGCCTAGATGCCTTGGGTGTTTCTAAAAAATCCAGCCTAAATCACTGTTTTCGTAGTCCTTTCTCATCCTGATTTAGAAGACACTGTTGATGAAATAACAGTTATTATTTAATGGCACATATTGTGAAAATGCATTTAGCATGCTGTGTGTGTCATATGAACATTAAAAGCAAGTGAGTTCCACTTTTCCCTGGAGTTCCTTCAAAATAAACAGATTTTAGGATGCTCTCTAGCTTTTCAAATATACCTTTGTAAATGAAGTTTATGAGAAAATTCAAAGGTGCATTGAGCAAAGTCATGGACAATAGTGTGGAGAACAATAAAGAGTTCAGTGTTTCCTGTGGAACCTTAAAAGAATACTTTCACTGGTATGTGCTAAATATAGATTAACTTAATCTTATAAGGACTTTATTCAATTAAAACTTACAACTGACACCATTATTGAAAATATACATACAGTTTGAACTAAGATCTCCCAGCCAAATCTGCATCTATGACTTTCTTTTGAAATTTCTTCATAAATTTAAGTCATTGTTAATTTTTTTTTTTGTTTTTTACAAATATTTGAGCATGCTACCTATTTAGAGCTGCCTTATTGATTTTTATTTAAAAAAATTTTTTTGGACAGATTTTTTTTTTTTTCCACAAGAATAGTATCTACTATGAATACTGTGTTAATTTCTATCAAATATTTTGGTTTCCAGGTTAAAAAAAAATCAAAATATACCACAAAACTGAAAAGTTCATGGCTGCCAATTTTTTGATTGAAAATACAATTGATTTTTCTGATTTGTAAATGCCACTGTAGCGCTTGGTTGGGGTAGCAGGGGATGTGCCCGACCTCCAAAAGAGCAAAGCACTCACATTGCTCAGGTTACAACTGACTGAACCAACCACAAATGCTCTTCTGCTCATTCAGCAATCCCAGCACATTTCTGAAATGCAGCTACCTGGAGATACAGCAGTGTTCTAAATAAACCAAAGAATTGCATCTTCGTGAAATCTTTGAAACCAAAAACTTCTGAACTGTTCATTTTTTTTGTCAAAAAGACTGGGTGGAGTAGGATAGGAGCGACATATTTCTGTTTCCCTTAAAAGCAATGGAAGTACATTATCCAAGCTCAATCTGCAGAGAACTCTAGTTTTGTATTGCGTGTCCCATGAAGTGCCTCACCCTTGATTTCAGACGAATTTCACTCCCTGATGCAATTTAGCTCTTTCTTATACAGTGGACTGCAAAAACTTGGCAGACCAAAATTTTTTTTAGTTATTGGTTGGTTTTTTTTTTACATATACAAAATGTGCCCAATAATTAAATATAAATGATCAAAAATACTGAATGGAGCCTGAGTAGAACAATATATTTTCCGAGTCGTGATCACAGGGCAAAATATATGCCATTTATAGGTAGCTAAAATGAGTTTAGTGAGAGAAGATTTTGGAATTCAAGGGCTACATGTCTTTGCTAGATATCTTTCCTGACTCAAGATATTGTCAAAGGCATGCAGGAGTCTGAAAGTGACTCATTTTAGATAATAAATGTTGTAGTAAGTACTTCTTAGGACATATTTGAAACTTGTTTTTAAAAACTTCGAGTGGTTCACTCTTGAAAGACAGGAGAAATTTTATAAAGGTCAAGACTGGCCAAGATATCGATAAGCAAAGCCGATTTTAATGAGTTAGTGCACACTGGGTTTACGTACTGACCATGTTAAAGACAGTCAGAATGTGACAAACACCAGTACAGTCATATAGTTTATTTCCAGAACGATTATCTTTAATTGTACTTTATGACAAAACCACAATAATTTTTTTAGTCAGTAGCTTCCACTGAAATCTTTACAAATGCTATTCTGAGGTATTATACATGGGAATTTAACATATGCTGATATGGTATTGTTTGTTTGTTTGTCAGGACATGGAATATGACAAGCTTTCCTCTTAGTATTTTAGATTTTACAAACACCCACTACAGTCTAAAACTAAAGGTTACGTGAAAATCTTGCCAGAACTTTCTAAGTTACCACAAAAGTGGGAAGGTCACTTGTTTTGGATGAAAGGTACTAGCTAACAGCTTTTTAAGGCATTTGAAACTAATTTTTGAGAACTGTAGGTGGTGTGCTTTTGAATGTCACAGAACAAACAAGAAATATGCTGAATCATGTGCATAATATGTCCCAAAGTTACATATGTACAACACTGTTACACCTGCTGCTATGAAAATTTGTCTCTGAAACTCTGAACATTTGTGTTTGAAAGTCTGAATCTTGATAAATAAATTATTCTAATTCATATAGACTATTGGAATAGTAACTGTAGCGTTTCTCAGTCTAGGTTGTAAACAAGTGTTTGTTAGTCAACTGGACAGTATCTACAATTCTGTTTAGGGTGTTAAGCAAGGGAATTTGGGATGGATTGTTCACAAAATTGACATTGTTTTTATTTTTTCCTTTATTATATAAAAAAAAAAGTAACCACATCCAGGTTATTCTCACTGGCTAGTTTTGTTTTGGATGTAGGCTTGTACAGGCCCTAGTAAAATCAATGAGTATTGAGTATCTAAATACCTAAAGAGAAACACAGAGAAAAAAACAACTGGGCATTCCCAACGGTGCTCTGCATTGAGTAGTTTCAAGATCCAGAATTTGGAGCTGTATATCTAATCTAACTTACCATGGATAAGAACCATCCACGTATAATAAAGGAACAGCGAGACAAGAGAAAAATCATAGTTCTAGAAGTTGTTCTCTCAGCCTTCTCACTTCTGTTCAATGTCAGAAGAAACTCAGCTGAAATGTAAAAAGCTTATGACATTTGAACAACAGGGGAGAGAAAAGGCTGGGAGGGGGGGAATGGAGACTGAATGCTACAGTATCACTCTGCTAGTTAACGTTCAATAAAACTTTCACAAACCACCACAAATCACTCTACACATTTCATCATTTGAAGCCTTTTTATTTCATGTTTTCTGAGCCCCTGAAGAGTCATTTTAATTCCTTTCTTGTGATGTTTTCCTTTGAGACCCAGAAGGAGGAGAGTAAACTTGAAACCCTATAACAAAAAAGCATGTTTATATTCTTTTGTTTTTTAGAGGGAAGTGGATAAAAAAACTAAAAAAAAAAAATAAAATATAAACAGCATTCCATTTGTAAGAGTTGCAAGCCCAGAAAATACCTGCCTAAACTTGAGCTACTTAATTTTTTTTCTTCCTTTTATTGTGAGAATAACTTTGCAGACCTTGAGAGCGCAATACGTGAAAGACCAGCAGCGGAATTTTAGAGACGTCTAGATACCTAGATATGTATCTTTGGAAAAATCTTAGATAGTGTATTTTGCTAATTAGCGCTTCCCTTCCTATTCCCTTCCCTTTCCCACTGGATAGTGGAAGAATGAACTATGGTAAGATTCCAGATTTCATCCACCTCTGAAACCCAGTTGACTGAGCATTTCTTTTTCATGGAAATGAAGTTTCTACAAAATCACATGGTTTGGGTTTTTTTGTTTGTTTTTTTTGTTTGTTTGTTTTTTTTTTTTGTGGCACGTTTTCCTGACTGAATTTTCTAATTGAAAAATCAAGATATCCCATTCTAGGTCAAAGGTCAGATGCTAAAATGCAGAGTTCCAGTCTGTTGAATAGAGCTTAATTGGTGTTTTTCCATAGTAATTCATTGCAATATGGCAGCTGTAGGCCAGACTGCTGCTACCTTGATGGGTGAAGATCTCCAGCTGATTACATTACTGACAGAAAAATACATATTTTTTGAGCTAAGCACATTTAGGGACACCATGTATGGTGGGTTGACCCTGGCTGGATGCCAGGTGCCCACCAAAGCTGCTCTATCACTCACCCTCCTTAGCTGGAGAGGAGAAAGAAAATGTAATGAAAGGCTCGTGGGTCGAGATAAGGACAGGGAGATCACTCAGCAATTACCATCACAGGCAAAACAGACTCAGCATGGGGAAAATGAATTTGATTTATTATCAATCAAATCAGAGGAGGATAATGAGAAATAAAAACTAAATCTTAAAACAGCTTCCCCCCACCCCTCCCTTCTTCTTGGGCTCAACTTCACCCCTGAATTCTCTACCTCCTCCCCCCGAGCAGTGCACGGCAACAGGGAATGAGGGTTGTGGTCAGTTCATCACACATTGTCTCTGCTGCTCCTTCCTCCTCAGGAGGAGGACTCTTCACACCTCCCCTGCTCCAGCTTGGGGTCCCTCCCATGGGAGACAGTTCTCCACAAAATTCTCCAATGTGAGTCCTTCCCATGGGCTGCAGTTCTTCATAAACTGCTCCACCATGGGTCCTTTCCACAGCCTGCAGTGCTTCAGAAACAGACTGCTCCAGTGTACGTCCCCCACAGGATCACAAGTCCTGCCAGCAAACCTGCTCCAGCATGGGCTCCTCTCTCCATGAGGCCACAGGTCCTGCCAGGAGCCTGCTCCAGTGCCGGCTCTCCGCAGGGTCACAACCTCCTTCAGGTGTATCCACCTGCTCCAGTGTGGGGTCCTCCACGGACTGCAGGTGGATATCTGTTAACCTCCGTTAACCTCTGTTAACCACTGTTAACCTTGCATGGGCTGCAGGGGCACAACCTGCCTCACCGTGGTCTTCACCACGGGCTGCGGGGGAATCTCTGCTCTGGCGCCTGGAGCAACTCCTCCCCCTCCTTCTTCACTGACCTTGGTGTCCGCAGAGCTGTTTCTCTCATGTATTCTCACTCTTTTTGGCTGCAATTGCACAGTTGGTTTTCTTCCCCCCTTCTTAAATATGTTATCCCAGAGTCGCTACCACCGTCACTGATGGGCTTGGTGTTGGCCAGCGGCGGGTTCATCTTGGAGCCGGCTGGTGTTGGTTCTATCAGACATGGGGGATCTTCCAGCAGCCTCTCACAGAAACCATCCCTGTAGCCCTCCTGCTACCAAAACTTTTCGAAGCAAACCCAAAACACCATGTAACTTAAGCTGTCAAAGCAATGTGCAGTCTGGGTACCCAGTATGGAAAATCCTTGCCTCAGTAATAACTGTAAGATATAGGCAAACAGGTATTAATTAGAAAAATCTATTCAGCTGTGAATTTACTTGAAGCAAAGCTTTTTACACTGGTTAAAAACACCAAAATGAAATATTCTAATGTAGTAATGCAAAAAATTTTTCTGTTGATCCAAAAAAAAAGCTACATATTTGATTTTGACACTTCAAAGTCAAAATATTGGAATTTCAAAATCTCAGTTTGAAATCAGAGTTCCAGAAATGCTGAGGTTTCCTGCAGGCCAAAAAATTCTAGATTTCAATTAGTATCACCCTAACTGTTCAAATTTGTTAAAGATATAATTATTCCTTGTACATTAATGGTTTTATTATTATTGCCTAAACATTCTTTGTTTTAAAATCTATAAAGATAGCTAAAAGGGGCTACAGAAGAAAGTCTAACAATCCCTCATTAAGTTAATAAAGATTTCCTTTGCTTTGAATTGCATACATGGAAGTGTGTTATGCCGGTTTAAAAAGGAATCTTACCTGTCATTTGAACTGTCTCAAGTTCTGTGGTGAGGTTGTTTGTACTGATCTGTAGGTACATCAACTCCCATACACAAAAGAGCATTCTCTTTCAATTAAGTGTTATTTTAGATCTCATCAGGCATTCCTGGCGTGTATGTAATGAACACAGTAAGAATCTGCACGTGGAGGAGATGAAGAATCTGGCCCAAAATAGTTAATTTTATGACTCTTAACTGAGAGCTTCAGTGTTTGGCCATGTTCCTCCCATTATTGCTAAAAATTAAGTCCTCAGTCTGAAAGACAGATTCAGAAAAATAACCAACATAATATTTCCAATAGTTAGAAGACTTGCACCTGAAAATGGGAGAGGTGTGTTCCAGCCAGCCTCTGACCAGAGAGATTGAAACCCTCCCACCACAAGCTCCTCTCAGAAGAGCACTCGAGTACCAGGCTGAGACTAGGTTTGGCTATTGCACCCTCTAGCACCTCTCTAGAAACAGGGCTGTTAGGCAGCTCCAAATGCAAGGGCTACACAGAAGGGCCAAGGAGAGCACACGAAGATCGGTAGTTAGTGACGTGACTTGCAAGAGAATGCTCTTTTTTAGATTCTGCGTTTTAGTTTAAAAAAATCAGAGGATGCAATTCATAAAGAAGCCTCCAAGCAGAAACTGAAAATCAGATGATGGCTTTTTTAAATGAATGCTCCTGTGTGAAACATCACATACTCTTGCTTGCTTTCTCTTTATTTTTCCTTAGAGACCCTGTCTAACCTGTAGTCTGACAGTTGGGACACACTTTGAAGTGTATGCTCTAACTGTAAGTTTATCACCAGCTGTTTTAAAAGAGAAAATTAACTCTTTCCTCCTTCCAGAGGGGAGGATTTATGTGTTTAACAAAATGGGAAAGCTCAAATTGCCATCTAGCCTTGCAAAAGGAGAGGGATCACATCTCAGTGAGAGCTCAACTCTCTGGTTGCTGTTAGCAATAGGTGTCTTTACCTTCACATATTTGTTGCTGTGAATCCCGTGAGATTGGAATAAGTGGTTTGATTTAGCCTGAGGAAGGCCAGAGTATCCTTCAGATACTTAATAAATTAGTGCAATGAGAAAGTCAAGTTCACTGTTCCATGGGACTAGGGTAAGAAATGAGCTATTACTCAGAAAGTTTTTGGCGACTGAACTAAAAGGGACAAAAAAGTTACAGAATCTGTACCACCGAATGCTTAGGCAAGGACAAATATCTGTCTAGGATGGTTTAGGCATAAAATAGTATGTCAGAGGGATTATATGACCTCTAAAGATCTCTCCTGGCCTTTTTTCCTCCTTATGTTTCTTTAGGTTCCTGTGCTCTGCCCGTGAATGCCATATACTTTATGTCTCTTGTCACGTGAGTTTAGGGCATTTCTTTGCAACACAGTGTGGGGTATCTCAGTAAGGATAATTAGCCCAGACAAACTACCGTACTAATTTGCCTATACAGCTACCAGAACTGATGTTATGCTTCTTCCAGGATTCTTGGATGCCATCCACTTTCCTCTACACTTTATATTTTCTTAGTATTTAAACTTCCATCCAGTTGCCAGCAGGTAATTGATGTTTCTCCACCCTTCCAAGTTTCCTTCTATACATTACCTCTAATTTTGGTCCATTGACCCTAAAGGATTATTAATAAGCATAAGTCATATTTTAAGGACTTAGAAAAATGTGAAAAAGCAGAGTGGTTATGGTAAAAACATTAACTAGCTTAAATATTTTTGGTATCTCCTTTTAACTCATTAACGGATATTTTGCGTATATATAAATGCCCTTACATACTTTTTTAGGTGTTAAAGAAGACATAGAAAATGTACAATATAAAAAAAAATCTAAACTAGCAATTTTCTTTTAATTTGTACCTTTTTTTAAAAAAATAAGAAAGAAAAAAGCTCACAGCACTGCTTATTTTCATAAACAATGCTATTTGTTTTTTGCCTTTTATTATTCAGGCTAGAGAGAAGTTGATTTGCATAAGTTGATGGCACATGTGTGTGTATATACACTTCATATAGCCATTTGCAAGCAAGCGGTTACATTTATCCGCTAGTTGTGAACTGACAGAGGTTACATACAGTGTGTAAGTCTAAAATTACTGTATGAAAAAGCAGCTAGAGGCATGTTCTCTTTCAATAAACGTTCTACCTTTCTGCATGGATATTTCTGTGGGTTTTTAGCTTCTTGGATAAGTGTCACTGCTATAATCTTTTAATTAATATTGTGTTGTAGAGTGAAGGCATGAATGGATGCTACTGGCTGTTATTGCCATAGTGCCCAGAAGGATGCTACTGTTTTGCCAAAAATGTTCTGTCACTAATGTGAGGCCTGTTGACAGACTGTTGTTTATATGTGTCAACATGATGCCAAGTCGATTGTTTCACTACAGGAATCCTGGCTTGGCCCCAGTGGCTGTCTGAGGCTTTGTAGACAAAAAGATACTTTTATAGTGGCAAGCAAAAGGGAACAGCTTTTTGGACTTTTATCTTGATCTTGTAGTAAATATTCTCTCACGTTAGATACTAAGAGGATTAATAAACAGGAAATTTTGCAGTCAACTTGGTACATCGTATTTTATACTCTCTGGACAGAGGAAGGACTTTGAATTTAAGCTAGGCTGTTAAGTGAGTCTAATTAATTATTGTACTAGATGTTTAATCATATTAGTCAGAACCGAGCATAAAACATTGCAACGTGTTTGGAAGTGCATTTTAGTGCAAAAAATACCTTTTTTTTTTAATTGTTTCCTATTTACTCAGAATAAATAAGTAGATTCAGTGTGGGTGGGGAACTGCACTGCAAATTTCTTAATATGGACCTCGCCTTCTGGGGTCGCTGGATTCCATGCTCAGACTCTGTTCTACACTTGTGTTTTGGGTAGCACACAGCAACCAAGAGACTCCAGTGTTGTAGAAAAAGGAAGCTGATCCTTCCTGTTTCCCCCAAACTGTCGATGTATTTTTAATAGCTCTTTTTGTCTGCTTCAGAGGAAGATAACTGAATATTGCTCAGTATGAAAGCTTGGTATTTATGTAAATATGTTAATTTAATGGAGAAATCTTATATACTATTTAGAAAAGGTCATCTAAAGAGCAATCTTTACTATTTCCATCTTGATTCCTTCTCACTGGGTTATCTTAATTTCTCTCAAACTAGCACTACTACTGGAAAAGTGTCTTTAATTTCTTGCCCAAACCAGTGGGATGTTTGTTACAAGTAGATTGCCAACTGTCAGTTTTGGGCAGAATCCTTAAATACATGGTCCTGTCGTCTAGTCAGAAAAATGTCTCCAAATCTCACATGAAAATGCCAGAAAAATCCATCACAAGGATATAGAAATCGTGTGAAAAATACCTCCAGCTTTTGATCATTCTGCCCAAGGCTCACCACATGGTATCCCAAATATTCATTGGAGATGCAAATTCTGCATAGCTGGTGCTATAAGTCAGTGATAATAATGAGGGTTCTGTGACTCAGAAATGCGATCAATCATATTTACATGTATCCCAGGCTGAACTACACTACTGGAGAATAGACTGACAGTGTGAAGGACTGAGTCTTTCAAGGTGGGCTTCAAAGTGCCATCTAATAATGATATCAGGACTGCTACTACTCATAATAATTTGTCAGTGGCAGGCCTGTATTTCTTCTCATAAAGGTCAGACTTTCAAATATATTCTTCTGATAAAATATACTTCCTCTGTAACCTACAGACACAATTCAACAACTTTGGTCTTTTGCTCTCGGTCTTCAGGGAGTAAAAACCTTTTCTCCTTTAAATCCAGTAAGCTTGGCATGTAAGCATCTTTTCTAGAATGTGCAAGGGGGATTTCTTAGAACCTTCTGCTATGTAGGCAAGTGACAAATCTGGTAGCTGTTTCAGTAGCCGGTAGACCATCTCCCACTTTCTGCCCCTGAACCCCACCTATCGTGTTCCCCGTGACGCAATATTCCTGCCATCCTTAATGGAAAACAGAAGCTGAAAATGTACTGCAAAGTATTGCTATGGAAGTTGTATGAATTCAAGGCTGAGAAGCTTATCTAAAACACCTAGCTCCAGGGATCTTCACTGTAGTATTGGTACCACCATGCTTTTCTGTTTTCTACATCATTTTTGGAGGCAGAGGAGTTACTACAGTGAAGGCCAGGCAGTTTTTCAGTGGACTTATCTGTCTTCAATGTACCAAGATTCAAGAATAAGACGAGAGGTTTAGTGACCAATCAATACACAATAAATGGAAACTAGCTGGGTTTGCAGCCAATTTTGGTTACAGATATTTTAGTTGCGCCTATTTAAAACAGAGTATTGAAAAAGGGGAGACAATGTATTTTCCTTTGTATAGCTTGATTCGTGCTGTTCTTTTTCTTTAAAACACTTCATTTTTTCTTTATTTAGATTTTTAAAACCCCAGAAAATAGCTCTTTTTTTTTAAGGCTCCAAGAAAATGAATCTCTTTTTTTTTTCTTTTACTTAAATTGTGGTTGCAGAATTCTAAATTATGTATGTGGTAGAGTGTATGTAGTGAGAAAAGAGCAAATGCCAAATGAAGCCAATGACAGTTTTAAAATGCATGAAAAATCCAAGCTAAAATGAGAAGCATGAACACTACAAATCATTACTTCCTTGCCTCACAGCCAGCTAATCCAAGAATCTGCATCAGTTTTCTTTTGCCAGTTGTGTAATCTCACACAGCCCTTGAGCTTTTGGGAATCCGACTAGCTGGTGAGGAGTTTGGTTCTGGTGCACCCTGCCTGTACACAGAGGATTCTTCCAAGAGGTAAGGTATAAAAAAGATACCTTTTTTTAGGCCACTCCTGAGTCATCGTGGAGGAGTGCACATGCTGTCTGCACACGTTGAAACTGGTCAGCCTTCTCTTGGCTTGCTCCATGAGATGGGGATGCGGTCCCACAGGAACTGGAGATCTGTCTTCCCATTTCCAGATGCATTGTAGGTATATCAGATGGATTTTCTAGCCTCTTTGGGGGATGAAAATATATGGATATCACATATCACCAGGTTTCTGTTCTCACCGTGACAATGTGACTTTTGCAGATAGCCTGCTGTTCCTAACACGTCTCAAAGAGGAGGTGTTTCAGTCTTCAGAGTGAGAAAGAGTTGCCTTTGACTCATCACTGGCTTTTGACAGTTTTGCTGAACTAGGGCCAATAGTTCCTTATTTTCTACTTGCTTAAAATCACAACATATCAAGTTGCATTTGTGTGAATAACATGCTTTGGAACGCTTATTAGCAACAACTAAAATTTAATGGTGTAGTTAATGTATCTAATGTTTAAAATTATTTACCAGTCAAAGGATTTCTCTCTTAGCCAATAGCAAGGAGTTCTGCTTCGCAAGGTAATTTTAGACTATTTATAGTTATTACTGTTTATATTATTTTCGTGCTAGACGTCACATAGATCTAAATAGGCACACATTGCCTAGATATCATACCATCTAGGTAATCAGTCTTGTAAAGATTTCTTGTTTAGTCAGATCCCTTAGTCCAGGTGTAGATGTTTAGCACATTAAGAAATAGCTTTTCTCAGACCACACATTTGGCTCGATATTTTGAGATACATTTCACACTGAGATTGCAATCTTTATCTTGAGCAAATGGAGATCTAATTAAAAATATATTAACTTGTCTTTCAGCCAGCCTAGTTTTACTGATTTCTGAAAGTCAACAGCTTTTCAGTTTCATACATCTTAATGGTGGTCTATTACCCTTGATTCATGCAGCTTTCACAGAAATTAATAAGAATTGCTTATACTGAAGAAATTAATTCATATCTCTTTTCTTCTGTGCTAGCAGGATTTTACCAAAATGGAGCAGCTGAAATTAGTGAAATGCTGCAACTCTTCCAGTTTTTCTAATTTGATTTAGACATTGCATTGAAGATTTTATTTGTAATTTCTATAGAACTATTTTATAACTCCCATTTCTTCCAGATGAATACAAACAGGAGTTAATGTAGATGTTTCCATTTTCTGCAAGTTTTTAAAGGTCCGAGTAGCAGCTTTCTTTTCTCACTTTCCTGTAGAAAGAACCTATGGGTATAAGTCACCTAACTTACATTGAAGTGGGTGGATGCATAATACAAGGTGATATGTAAATCCCTCTTTCACTACAATCTGGTCATGATGTCTTGATTGCAGTCTGGCTTCTCTTGTTAAGAGAAGACCACTCTAATATAAAGCCAATTGAGCTGTCATTACACCTCATGTCAGTCCTAGCACTAAGAGGACACCTATTTAGAGCTAATAACCTGGGGGGCCATTTGCAGGTGGAATAAATTAGAGCAGGTAGGGGAGCCAGTCCTGCTGTGACAACTTTAAAGCTACTTCACACACGTGATGCTGACCTGCATCAGACATCAAGTCATTACCTCTCTGTACTGGACCTTTCCCAGTATTTATTATTTTCTGAATTTGTTGTTTGTTTTTGTAAAAGGTTATCAGAACCAAAAAAAAGTGCTCCTAGAAAGGTCTATTATAGATGGAAGTCTAATATTTGCTGTGACTAGGACTAATTCCTAGGTGTAATTCTGGAGGTAGACCAACACTGTGTGAAATTAGAGAATATTCCTGTAGTTTAGCGTTTCATTGCTGTTAGGAGGTGTAAGAATTTTCTTACATGCATTTCTTAAATGAAATATGCCTCACCCCGTAATACGGCTTGAGAGACAAGTATCTATTTGCAATAGTACCTACAGTTTTCCTAGGTATGAATAGGGATATGAAGAGAAAACCAATCTAGTCATTGAAGTCAAATTGAAGACTATAGTAAAATTGAATTCTCAGGGATGTCTTGACAAAGAATTTTCTGAAAGATTACTGAGTTACCCAATCTCAAAATGTATGCATTCATTAATTACTTCTGCAAGTGGAATTGTGTGGTTTCATTTTTCATAATACTATTTGTGGATAGTTAAAGAGCTGTTGTTAATGCTCATTAAAAAAAAAAAAAAAAGAAAAAAAGCCAGAATTCTGCTAAGAAAATAGTGCACATTTGAACAACACGTGTAAAGTAAAAGCCATGTAATGAAAATAGTGTTGGAAAATCCCAAACCATCTCTTATGTGGTAAGCAAAGAACTTAGAGGGAACTTATTTACCAGTGATGAACTCACGAAAAAATGACTACATGACTGCAGAAATGTTCTAATAACTGGATTCAGATGTGGTTAGTGACAAAATCTGGTCCAATGATAAAATTTGGATAACACTTTGGTAAGCTTAAATGCTAATTGCTTTAAGCATTTACTATTTCTTAGAAATGATTAAGGAGCTGTGATTTCACCCCTGAGCTTTCTGATGAACAAAAATAATGTAACACATCTTGTAGTAATGGGAAGTAAGGAAACAAGTGTTGTCTCTGCTAATCTCTTTTGACTAGCAAGTTAGTTACTTTCAGTATAGAGCTAGAAGCTACAAAGCTTGACAGGTTCTTGATCAAGTTTTGTTGTAATAGTTGACCATATTTGTCTGAGGTAACCAGTTAGCTATTCAAAATGAATTAAAATTGACTTGGCAGGAAGTAAGAGATAATTGTATCATCTGAATAGAACTATTTTGTTACATGCTTACTCTGAAGTTCACAAGAAATATTTATTTTGATGCAGGTTGGACCTACAAAATGTTTAAATTATTTTTTTAACATACTTGGCATATATGTGAAACTTCTGGCATATGTGTTTTAGTTACAAGCAAAGACTTTCAGACAGGCATCTTAAATCTGGTTCCAAAAAATTTGCAGTAATCATTATTCAGAGGTACTAATGTCTTGAGGAATTTAATCGGACGTGAACAATGGAAAGGATTTAATGAAGAAGCTATGGTGAGACCAAACTTTGTTGCCATGATAATAAGCAGATGTATTGTGGTTTTCAAAAAAGAAAAAGTTTATTGTTTAGGGAGTGATAATCCATTAATCCTAACAGCTGTGTCTGTTGTAACATAAATGGTGTGGTCATAGATTTAAAATTTAAACAATTAACAGCTATAATTTTGTTATGTTTTTTTCCAGTCTTTGTTCTGTTTAGAACTTAGCCAACATAAAGCCCAAACCAAACACTTTTCCCCTTCCTTTCTCCAGCTTCCAGAACTGCTACTAGCTCTGAGCTCTGAAGTCTAAATTGTGTACTCCTAGCTTTACACGTTGTCATTTTAACAATAAAAATGCTGGCGTCAGAGCTTAGCTGGCAAATGTGTTAATGGTGCAGAAAATAGAATGGGAAACAGCAGTTCTTAAACAGGTATACATAAGGATTCTTTAAGGGCTTTAAAAATATTTTACTCAAATTTCTCAGGCACTGTTGAGACTGCTTTTAAGGCGCTCTCCTTTTTTCCCCCTACAATTACTGTCATAATCGTGCTTAAGTGGATTGTAGGGTTCTTTGGTTTACACAGTAGAAGGGACCAACAGCTGCTCTTTCCTATAACATTCGTTGTTCACTTTAAAAGCTCCTTAAAAATGCATTTGTTTGTCTACTCACAAATGACTTGCTTTAAACATCTACCATTTGTTTCTTCAGGAAGATGCACTTCTAGAATCTAATATAAATGCTCACTAGTATTTGTTATGTTTTCTTTTCCTCTTATAAAAATAATTTACACAGTGGTTACACATGACTTTTTCTCATTTATTCTAAATCAAGCATGTATTTCATTCATTTTGCTCACAGGTAAGGGCAGACTTTCAGTTTATTTAATAAATATTATCTGTATCCGGCATTTAGAAGTTTGGTAGTATTTTAATGCCATATTACTGTAAACTGTTAAACAGGAGGAAGTTAAAACCATGTATTCAATAGAATCCATCACCTATTCTATGCAGAATCCAAACAGAAATTTCTCTGAGAGCATGGAATAAACGTGGGTAGTACCCAGGGCCATCTTGCTGTGGAATAGCCATCTGGTGCTTAAAAGCAAAGTTCATTTTAGGAATAAACTAGTAAATAGGAGAAGTCCTGAAGATTGATATTCTGAAGATGATATAAGCAATTATAATTCATTGAGAAGCTGCAAATCTACCATCCTGTCTCTGTGATTGTTGTAGAGAGCTACCAGAGCAGCAAAATGGAAAAGTGAAGCTCGAACGATTCATCTCTCAAAGGAGAAGAGTGAACTTGGTCCGAGTACAAAAAATAGGAGATGCCAATGTATTTTGAATTATTCCTAATGGCAGTAGATCTTAAAGAAAGTTAACTCCGCAGTCAAGAATATGGAAGAGCTGGAATCTGAGTTGCCCATCCAAACCTGGTTGCTGCTTCTCTTAGAAACCACTGGATAGCACATTAAATGCACAGCATAAGGCAGTGAGGTCCTAGAGGATAGATTTCTGAAATACATCATATAGATCCTCTTCGGTGCAGTCTGAATAAGATGGGTCTTTCTGGTAATTTCCTGCCCTTTTACAGTATTTTCTTTTTCCTCTAAACATAATACAGTGGATGTAATCTGTATTCATTTATAATGGAATAATAAAAGCAGGAGGATAAGGCTATCATATATCCATTCGTCTATTGCTGTAACTTGACTTAGCCGTCAAATACAGTGTGTTCTCTCACCATTCCCTGAGGGAACATGAATGAGCATTTTGTTTTGGAAGGTTGCATTTGTGTTTATTTTCAATTTGCATATTCCTATATGCGTTAAGAAAGCAAGGTCACAGGAGTTAAGCCTCCACTGAGTATGGAAACAGGCAGGCAGAGTAATGAGGCAAATCTTGCTCCTACATCCAGAGGTAGATTTGGGAATGTTACTTTTTGGAAATCTCTGAAACGCCTGTACTTACTTTTGCCCTTCACAGCCCATTTCATAGAATCATGGAATAATTTGGGTTGGAAGGGACCTTAAAAGATCATCTAGTCCAACCCCCTGCAATGAGCAGGGACATCTTCAGCTATATCAGGTTGCTCAGAGACTCGTTCAACCTGACCTGGAACGTTTCCTGGGTGGCACATCTACTACCTCTCTGGGCAACATGTTCCAGCATTTGACCACCATCGTTGCAAAAAACTTCTTCCTTCTATCTAGTCTAAATCTACTCTCTTTTAGTTTAAAGCCAAGTAGGGATGAGGAATACTGGGAACTTGGCTAGTATAGACAGGGCTCCAGCAATGTTTTTGGACAGTTTGGCAATGGGTAGCAAAAAGCATGGTAGACTTGGATCCTCTCTCTTTGCTGAGTCTTCTCTCTTTGCTGATAATTGGAAATGTGAGTGATGAAGTTTGAAATCCACAGGGGATTGAAAGAGAGGAAGGGACAGGAAGGGAGAGAATAATAATTAAGATCTGGAAAAGACCATAGACAAAAACAGGAGGGTTGAAATAGTGAGAGAGATAGGAGAATGCATGCACACTAAAGTAGAGGGGAAAAAAGAGGGCTACAAATAAGATGAAACAGTGCATGAATCCTTCCAGCTTTCCCTTAGTGGCACCTTTTCTCCTGTATGAACAACATTTAACAAGAATTAATACTGAAATCAATAGGGATTACTTGCAGAGTCAGGTACTACTCAATGTGACTAACGATGGCAGAATGAGACCTTGCTTTCTAAAACAGAAAGCGAGATGAATGTGAAAGATGAAAATATATCAACTGGGCTATGCAGCAAGGGAACCTCAGAAGTCCGTGTAGGCAGCGCAACTCAATTGATCAGCATATTCCATATTAACTGCCAGTCTGTGGTATATCCTGCTTGCAATTACGATTATTTTTGATGGCTGCAGAATCACTAGTATGTGCTTAGTTTTTCTTGTAACACAGGGAAAGCTGGGGTGTCCCAAAATTTCTAAGTTGGTGAAAGTTAGATTCTTGAAACACACTTAAAACTTTACCTTTAATTTTGTTGTGTTTTTGTTTTTTTTTTTTTAATCTTCTGAAATTGTTACAGAGTCATACGTTTGCTAGCTGTATTATCTTTGTAAAAACAGTCTTGGAAAAGCCAACAAATGCAAGTGAATGGTCAGTTCACTTCATTCACTACTTAGGACTTACTACAGAAATTTCGCTTGGGCTTTACGGATGAGGATTTCCATTTTTAACCACTTTCCTCTGAATTTTGTTGTTTTATTTCTTTGTTATGTATTCTGTCATTGTGGTAGATGGTAGCTGCAATATTCCTAGTGTGTCATATTCCAGCTTGATCTTCGCCAATTTCTTACAGAAACAATTTCTTCCAATGACATAATAGTGGTGTATAGTTTACATGCTACATAGAAGACACTGGTATGTCTGCTTTCATCCATTAGCTTGTGTAATAGGTGAAATGACTCATACCTGCATACTGCAATTTTATGTAAACCTAAAGCAGAAGACATTCTCTAGGAGCACACCCAGTCCATTTTGGGGTCCAAATGATCCCATTTTAACCACCACCCAAAAATGTGTATAACGTGAATGCTGGATCCTCAGCCCCGGATGTCTGGCTCTATAGATCCACTCACACTGTGCAGCTCTACTTCCTAATGTCGATATAGTCACTCTGTATGAGAAGAAAGAAATGGGAGAAAATACTCAATAGCCTGCTGTTTCCAGAAACAGGATCGGTTTAATTTCAGAGAAGGATTCCAGCAGCTCTTTATGGAAGATTTCTCTAGAATATAGTAAAATATTATAATATCCAATAGAATTTCAGAAAGCATGCTATCTTTGCTATAGAATCCCTTAGGATGGTTCAAAAGCCTGTAGGAAGTATATAATTTTCTCAAATTATGTAAATTATTTCAGAGTAATTTCTATAGGAAATAACTGGTGGTATCCTTATTAAATCCTTCAGGACTTTTCCATAAGGGAGGGATTTCATCACTTTGGAGATGAAGCTATAGCATTTTATTAACTCTGCTGAGTTTATGCACCTAATACTTAAGCAGATTAATAATGTGTGTGGCAGAGATCTTGGGGCAACTTCACACGGCCAGTAAGAATAATAGTTAGCTAGTAATACAGCCACACTATTGAGCCTTTAATTATAAATCATTTATTATGGTAATATGTACAAAGAGTGCTTGTAATGGTAGCGGTTCTTGCCCACAATGACATTTTCATTTTAATGCTTTTGTCCCATATTTGGGTTTCAGAAAAAAAAAACAACAGGAAAACATTGTAAACTGTCCAGTTCAGAGCTCAAATCTTCAACTATTTTTTTTTTTTTGAGTCCTTGAAGTAATGTGAAGAACTTGTCAGAGAATTAAGGCCACAAATTATCTACCAGTATCCACATAAAAGAGTGTCATCGTGCACTTAGACATGTTTTCTTTATGCATTATTCCTAGGGATGAAAAACAAGCCTTAAAAAACAGTCACTTTCATACAACCTGTTACACTGGCTCCCTAATGTCTAGTTATTTGGGGGCATCTGCTTGACAAACTCCTTTTGTCTACTTCCGCAGGCAAACTGAAGTGTGCATTGGGGTTTAGACATTAGAATGGCTTTGCCACTTGGATATGGCACCCGATAGCAGCATGGAACGTTGAGCAAGCACTGGATACTTAATACTTTTCATTTAATGAACTGTTTCTTTATTATTTTGCAAAGCCTGCATAAGACGGTTTTATGGTTTAAAAAGTGCCCTGCATCCTTCTTCATAGGAAGGGGACCTCATTTAGATTAACCTGTGACTTCAACAGCAGGTGGTAGAAAGAACCAACTGCTTCAATTACTGCTTTTGCGCATGACTTTCATGTGTTGCTAAGATTATCAGAGGAACCTGATTACATCCCCTTAGACACTATTGTTGGCACAATGATTAAGCTGTTATTTTTTCTTTTTTTTTTTTTTCTTTCTTTTTTAGACTGGAAACCTAAAGAGCTTTTTGGCATGAAGCAAAAGCACTGTGTATAGAGATCAGTAAGATAGTGAGTATCATTGCCCTGTAGCTTATCTCCACATATACAGCTCCCTGGTGGATCCCTATGATAAACATTATTGGAACAATTAGCTGCTGCTGACATAGAATCCAGACACAATGGCAATGGCCAGCAGCACCGAGCCAAATATCATGGAGCCAAAACCCATAAAAAAGCAACACCAAGCTACTCTCCCCATTCAACTGCTGTCATAAAACCCTCCCAGTGCTATGTTTGCATAGCTGGCTTCACCGATATGGCACCGAAACACAAAAGGAGAAGCTGCAGCACTTGTCTTTGTTTAGCTGAAATTACAAGTCATTGAATTAGTATGTCATCTTTATTGCGCTGTCATGCAGCGGAGGTGAGGAAGGCTCTCTGTAATGGATGGAAGAGTTTGATGGCCTAAAAGACAGGCTCACAGATGGCTGTCGATATAAAACAGTTTGCCCTTTTTTTAAAAAGGGAAGGGGAAAAAAAGGCTGAATGGAATAGGTCTCTGCTGATCTGAGTAGCTGTAACTAACAATATTTATGTAAGACTGATCTTGGAGGAGTCTAGGGCTAGAAGGTGAACCAAGAGTTTGTCTAAAGATTAGGACTCAGAAGTGCATGCTAAGCCATTTAAAAAAATTTAAATATCAGTGAGGCAGCATGACCCGAAAGGTGAAGTGGGAAAGGTCTCGCTCGGAGGAAGCTGTTGCCACTACCCTTGGGCGGGGGAAGGTACCCTTGTGTGATTCTGCAGCAGCAGCAGAATGCTCATCAGCAGAATCAATGGAGATGCAAAGCAAACTCCGGAGAAGAAGGAATGATTTGTACATTTTAAGGAGCACTGTGATATTCTCTTTCCTCCTTTTTTTAAACTGGAAAAAGGGATTGCCAATCAAAGTTTGCTATGAGGGTCTAAGATGAATGTTAAACTGTGCATAAACTCTTTTTTGCTTGAGACACAAGACCACCACTTACCCACTGCATTTTTCCGAGCAGTTTTCTCAAACTGATGCTGCAGTTGTATCTAAAAAAGTGTTTTAGGATCAAACACGCCCCAGATTACTGAAGGCCCTTTTCTTTTTTAAATTATCCTTGGCAGCCTGATTTTGTACAAACACACCATTCATTTCAGCCAGGTCAGTCTTTTCAAGAAGCATGAAGGAAAGGCTATTCTAGCCCTTCTGAAGTTGTCCAGCATCTCCATTACAAAATTGCCAGTACTTTGAATTAAAGACCCTCATATTTTCTGCTCTTCCCCTTCCCCCCCAGCTGTTTCCTTGCTACCTCTTAGCGCTATGGGTAGGCTGAGAGCTGTGAAACGATCCCTCCCCAGTCAGGATTGTTTGACTACTTTGGTTAATGTTTGTTCAGAGGAAAGGTACCACAGGAAGGAGCCACTCAAGGCAAGGGATGAGTTCAGGCTTGGATGTAAGAGAAGGGGCAACAGAGCACTCCTCCAGCGTCCCTCTACACCACATTTTTTTATTTTCTATTTACACTATTTCTGCCAGATTCATGAGAATAAGAGAGAATACCAATTGCGTGTTATTTTCATGCTCACAAAAGTATCAAGGTGGTTAATCACCAAATCAGTGGTGGTAGTGTGTCTCTAGTGGCAGTAGTGACATTTCCAGAGATTTACGAAAATGAGTGAGAATTTCCAAGTGCTGCATTTCCGTAGCCTTTTTCTCACCCTGCTTTGTTTCCAGGAGCAGGCAGGAATGCTTTTAAAACAAGCACTCCTCTGTGCTATTGTTTCCTCCTTCCTCCTTGGGACAGCAAAAGGCCACCAAGGCCTGTCCTCAGGGCTCTCCCTATAAAGGTAAGCAGATACAAAAGCTATGCAGGAGGAGCACATGAGGCAGGGCTAGCACTTTGGAGGCATTTGAGATACAGAATCATGACACGACAGGAAAACGTATTTTGATAATAGCTGCCTTAAGTAAGATCTGACACTTCTCAGGAGAAAATGTTTTCAGTTTCACGTTCCCGGAAATAAATCTTTATCTCTGGGAAGGAAAAGTGAGTAATTTGGAAAGCACCTTGATACTTTCTGAAATTCGTGAATATTGTGTTGCACACAGTAGTGCAACAAGTCCAAAATTAGTGCCTGCAAAAAGTCTTATAAATGCCTTTTTAATTTCATCCAAACACAAGGAGGTTTTATTATTTGGTTTGGCATGTTATATTTAAAGGGTTTTTTTTCCATAGATAGTGCACAGCATGTTCAGATTTCAAGACATTTGCATGTATGTTCTTGAAATGCTATCACAGATCATCTAAAAACTTTTTGTGTTTTTTTTTTTTTTTTTATTTTGGACTGTCTGACCGAGCAAAATATAAAATAAGAGATGAAACAAATGAAATGGGAGACTGTCTTTTTTAATTCTCTATTTGTTTTTTTTTTTCCTTCTAATGCTGTTTAATGTACCTATCAAAAAGTACTCCGTATTATACAATCCAGAATTAAGACATATGAGTATCATCTATAAAAATTCCTCTGAGATATAGTCTTCTGTTTCAATTGAGAAATCCATCCAATATCAATGACCTTTCCATTTAGGGAATACTTAATGTGGTTAACTAGATATGATATACTTTGGAAATGCTTTATATTGCATACATTTGAATTAAGAGATACACCTTGTAGAGAGAAAATGATGAAACAGCACTCTATTGAGGGTTAAAGATGAATGATGGCCTTTAAGACATTTGTTTTGGTTAAACACAGAGTAAGAGTCACTGTCATATTCAGGCCTACGGTGTTATTAAGGCATAAGAGATGAGGACTGAATTCAGTCTTGCTTAAATCAATGGGAATTTTGCCTGCTACTGCTGCAGCTGAATTTGAATCATTATGGTTAAATGGGCTCTTTTTTAATCATAAAATGCTTGGAGTCATAACAATATGTATTAATCCTTCTCATTAATTCTTAGAGGCTTGTATACCAGGCCACTTCAGATAGTATAGCTCTTCTGGAAAACAAAGAAAAGCTGCGAGTATTCGAGAACAGATTTTTAAAATACTCGGGTCTTGTATTTGTTTTATTTGCGACTACAAGCAGTGAACAGGTATTTTCCAGCTGCATCACGGGAGTTTTGGAGTCTTCTGAATTTATATTTCTTCAGTTCTTTTTGCTGTTGTTTTTCCTTTGTTTATGGCTTTGTGGGAATATTTGGAATATCACCTGTGGGAAAGCTGAAGCAAACAAGTAAGTTTTTCTGAGTGTCTGCCTTCTCATCAGTCAAATTTTTTGTATAATTTGATCTCTTTTTGGTAACTAGTCATACCAAAAAAAGAGATGCCTGGAGTTGTGGGACAAACCTGCTTGCCTATCATTAACTAACTTACTACATTAGCTTTGTTTTTGCACTAGTTCTTGCCTCTCCTCCCACTCTGGCATCTTTTTGCTACAGTATTAATGTCACATTTCCTTTGTAGTTCTGCTCCTTCCCTTGGCTATGCTTTGCTTCTCTTACAACTTTTGCCCTTGTCTTTGCTACCCGCCTTGCCAGGGAGCGACACTCTGCTGGGACAGACTGTCAGTGATGTAGGTAAAGCCCTAATTTATGCCTCCTTTAAAGATAAGCCCCAAGTACATGGATTGGCACGAGATAGATAGCAATTAAAAACCTAAAAAAAAAAAAATTACTGCATCCAGAAATTACTTGCTGTTGGTGACTCAGTTTGCTCCTAAGAAATGCCTCATTCTGAGCAACGTCTTTGCTATCAAAATTATACTGGCATCATCCTGATTCAGAATCAAACTCCTCTTTGAGCATGCTTTACCTCAATAAAAACTGTTACCTTTTTGAACCGTATTGTTTAAGTTTATTATGTGTGCCTAGGAAGTAGTGGAATAGACTGAGCAAACACCTTTCTCTTGCCTTTGGTAGTGGTATTTGGTGATCTTTCAAGTAAGTAATTAAATTATTAAAAAATATATGCTACAGTTATCTAAATATATCTCTATCATTCAACAATATCTTTTCTGAACTTTGTTCACATAACACAGTTAAGATTCACCTACTCGATCTTTTGTTGTTTAGATCAGACACAGTATGATTAGCCAGCTGCTTTCTGTACCCCCTGTTTCTTTATTCTGGCTTTTGCTGGATTTTATTCTTAGTGCTGGAACTATTCCTAAGCAAACTTACAAAATTATTTGTTTATTGGAATGCACTGTGAAGTTTACTGTTTTTTTTCTTTTTGAGATCAGCTAAACCCCAGTTTTACAGGTTAGCAGACTTTGCTTATTAAGCTGACCTTGAATTTTATGTGAAGGATTTCGTTTTGATTCAATAATTTCTTACATTATGTATGTTTTAGTGGCATTTAATCCTTAAATTTTACTGCTGTTTCCTACCCGTCATTCACCTGGAATATTTCCAGGACTTGCAATGCAGAGCACTGTTCACTCCCGTCTGTCTGCTTCTACCTGAAGGTGGTCATGCACGAGGGACTGATTCTGGGAGCCCAGGCGCTTCTGCGCCGCATTTTTGAACAGCAGCCAGACATCTCCCTGCTAAATTCTGAACTTGAAGTTGGCAGTTCCAGGGTTTTTATAGGGATGATGACTTGATCCAACAAATTAGCTGTCTGATATATACCAGACTTAAAATATTTAGGTTTAATGCAGTATGCTTGGATTTCAGCCTAAACTTTGTGCCCATTTCCAGAAGTGGGATCTGCCCTCAAGATTTACCACCCACCATGGCTATGTTAAGATTCCATCACTAAGTTTAGTTGAAAAAACACCCAAATTTTTGGTCAACTCAACATACTTTCTGCCTATATAATAATGCTCACAGTATATATGGATGTTTTTCTGGCTTTATTTACCTTTTCCTGTGTCTTTAAGAAAATATACTAGCAGAGCAAAGCTTACGTTAAATCAGTCTATATCTTGCAGTATGTGAGCAGATGACATAGATGTCCAAGGATGTGATAGGGATCAGCTCACACACTTTTCAGCTGAGCATATGTGTAAAAACAAAAACAAACCTTACTTTTTTTCTTAGAAAGCACCACGTATTTCAGGCAGTTAGGCAGTAACAGATGTTGGAGACTCAGTAGGAAGCTAGATGTATGCTGGGATGTCACTCAACTCCCCTTAACAAGCTGCTGTGTTGGAGAACCAGTCTCCATATAGGCTCTGCTTAGTGTCTCAGAAATAAGATGACACTAAAATAACCAGCTTCCCATGAATACCAAGTCTCTCTTTTAAAGAATATACTACTCGGGGGCTAAAAGGGGAGGAGGGGGGTCTGTGTGGCAAGACTGTATATATAACTTTGCCTGCAAAGGTATTGCATGAGGGAAAGACTGTCTTTGTTTTAAGTTAAGTAATTTTAATTTTGGATAGGGGCAGGATTGTGTTTGTTATAGAAGTATTTCATTGAGAATTGGTATGAAATATGATGCCTCCACATTTCTGAATGACATAGCTTCAGGTAACATGCTGTGCCATGTCAATAAAAATCTACCTACCATCAAATAACTGCATTTGAAGATGGATATTGGCCATATTTGAGAAGCCAGTACAAGCATATTAATTCACTCTAAGACCAGAGAAAGACGTACCGCTTACTTCTGATGCAGCAGTAAAGCAGCAATTACAACGAAGTACCATACCAATTACGGAAACTGCAAATATAATATTAAACTGAGCCAGATGACACGGTGTAAGTCAGGCCAAAGCAAGGAGGCTGCATATGGCGTGAACAAATCTTATTGTCAATACAAAAGATGCTTTCATGCCTGGTATGGTAATGAGTAAGGTCATACCTGGCCACATCAAAGTAGCCTGAAGCGTATAATTGACAGATATCTATCCAGCTTCAAGAGACCGAGCGCAGTGACACTTGGGGACTCAGAGGCATCCGAGTACTGAGGGTCGTACAAGGACTTTGACAGTCTGAGAGAGATGCAGGACTCTGGAAATCTGAGTATCATATTTTCCGATTTTCTTTCAGTGACTTCAATTGTTTGGACTTCTCTCTGCCACTGGGGAGTCTGAGATAGGTGTTTTTGAACAGTTTAGCTTTGATTTTGCCATGGTATTTTCTTGTTTTTCAAATAAACATTGATTTATTGAAGGCACTTTTGGATCTTGGGAGAATATTTACTACAGTCTGGTTCTTTGGACAAGGGAAACAAACTTCTTACCTTAGGCAAAAGGCAGAAGAGGGGGACGACGGTACCTGACCTGGGGCACTTTGTCACAGGTGCTGAAGGTGTCACTAAAAGGCTGAATGAAGTCAATGACATGCAAGTGGATGGCTGGGGGACCACACGGGATGACAAGATTAGGGATATTGTGGTTATCAGCCACAGACCTCTTCCCTCAGTAGCCACAAAGGTATCAGCGGTCCTGGCATGGGCTGATGGGGACAGTCACTAAGAGTTCGTTGGGATGAGAGAGGTGGCTTTTGTCTGCAAAGCTCTATAATCCCTGATGCAGAAGGATAACTACCAGACCCCAAATGTTTTTCTTCTCCTTTTTTTTCTTTTTTTTTTTTTCCCGTAGTTGCCAATATTTTAAAAGACATTTCCAAAAGTAATGGGGAGTGGGTGTTGGAGAGTTGTATTTGCTTTATAGTCAGCTTTACATATAACAAATGAGCATTCAATTTCTCCTGGGAAATAAGTAAATTGTATTGAAATTGAAACAGTGGCAGAAAAGGAGTAAGTGGTTTGACTTGAAACACAGAGGGAGATTACAAGAGAACAGAGATTAAAATGCAGAAACCCTTACATCATGCCAGAGCTTTGTGTGCTGCACCTCCCTCTCTCGCTGCATGGAATTGCTACTTCTTTCTTCTGGGGCAAACCAAGCCGCTGCTGGAAAAATGGAGCCTGTGAGCAAATCACGAAACATCACAGCACCATCTTTCTGGACCCAGGGGATACGGGGGTTTTGTTTGTTTTGGTTTGAGTTTTAAAAATATTTTCTTATTATTTATCTTTTTTGTTAAATATTCTTTACTCAAATAAAGTATTTTCTCAGAACTGTGTCTGACACTTTAAATTCCTACACCCAGTTAGTATTTTTCCACTCATCATATACACAAAACCCCTCACTCAGTGTCCCTTTACCCACTACTATCTACAGATTAATTGTAGATGATACACTGGCTGAGTAATAAACTGATATGGAATGAATTGGTCACATGATTATTGTGCACTTATTCAGAAAATGTTTGCTCTAATTTATTATTGATTGATATCCAGTGAATTCTTTTTCACTAGCTAATACTTTATTGTGCTCTATCAAGCTGTAGCATGTCCCATACAATCACATTGATTAAAAAATGAGAAGGATGTCAAAAGATTCCTGAACAAAATATTCCCATTAGATCTGACTAGGGGATTTAGCTGAATTCTAGATGGCAGGTTTTATGGCTTTCAGAAGATAACTATGTGTTTATTAAACATTGATACTTTGGAAAGGTCCAACTGAAACAGTTCATGTTTTATGAGGTGCTTTGTTTATACAAACAAAAGCCATGGGGAAATTATGGTTAAATGTAAGGATTTTTGTTATTTTGGGATAGTAGTATGTATTGAGTGTTATAAAACAGAAGTTTGAACCAAAACTTTTAAAAAGTAGAACTATTTCTGTTAAGTTTAAACATTTTTTTAAATTGCCACATTCTCCCAGTTTTTTTATATTTGACAAACTCACTGAATAATTTAGGAACTAAGTAAATGAGATGTACTGGTTTAATCTAGAATTTTAAAATAAAAATATTTAAAAAAAAACAACTAAAGCTGACTACCTTTATGCATAAGCTGTGCGTACAGTCTTGTAGACCATCATTAGACTGAAATGCCATTTTCATTACAGATGTAAGTGCTCAACGTTATTCTCAAAACGGCATTACTTTAAAATATAATGATATTGTGTGATAATGAGTTCTACAGGTGCAAATTACAGCACTCCAAAAAGTCGATATATTTGAAAAATCATCATGTTAATTTTTGCTTTTCAGAGCCATTGAATGTCCCGTTCATTCTTTTATTCTGAACAAGTGTAAATAAAGTTCTCTATTTGCCTTCCCTGCAGCATTCAGAATTTTCTGCAAGTTTAATCTGTTCCCATCCACTAAGAGTCAGTTTCTTGCATGCCTTTTCACACAGTCTTTGAATCCCTTTTCCATTGTAAAGCGATGAATATCTCCCCCTCTGCCCCCCGGTCCCTTCACCGCAGTGTTCTTTGCCCAGGAATGGTTGGGACTAAAAACAATACTCCCCTTGAGGGTGTAAACTGATTTATGAAATGGGATAGGAATGAAAACTAACAATGAAATGGTATGAAACACCCACATTATTATTATTATTATTATTATTATTATTACTNNNNTATTATTATTATTATTTTACCATTTTCACTGTTATTTCCTGTCTTAGCACTTATGCATACATTTACCTTGAGCTTTTTAGATAATGCCTCAGGCTTTACCTTAAGTGCTTACAGCTAATTTAGAATGTGGGAAAGTAGACATTTTCATCCATGATATTTGAGGTCTTCCAAAACATATCCCAAATGGCTACATCTTTGCAGTGATAGATAACACGAGCCAACAGTTAAGCCAACAACCTCTGGTAAACAAATAAGCCTAACCATTAAATGATGTGAGAAATGTAAAAAACTGTGTCAGCTGAGTGACTTATCCAGCAGCCTCGGGGACAGGGAGAGGCTCTGACTCCAAGCTGTGTCATGCGTTGGACTGGAAGGCCACACACCTTCTCATGGTGCTGGCTGACTAGAAAAGGACCTTGAGGACCAACTCAAGGAGTTCTCCTGCTCCTTCCCATGTCTGCTGAAGGACATCATTCACCTTCTACCACCACCTCGCACCCCTGGTGCACAAAAGACACGTTGGTCAGCATAGTACTTGAATTTGACAGTATCATTACCAAAGGGCCACACACAGGCCACACACATTTTTAACGTACTATTTGGCTGCAGTTATTCATAGGAAGCCAAGTGAAAGTTCCTCTTGATACCACAGAAGCTCTTGTACTTAATTTCTTTTTTTTTTTAATAAAATGGAAGCTGTTATGTAGCAATCACCTAATCCAGAAGGACTGAATTAATATTCTAGTAACACTTGAAGTAATTTAACACCTCTCCAAAACTGTTTTGTGAGGGGTGGGGTTTTTTTGGGAAAAGCATGATAGAGAGAAACTCTTTTGTAAAAACCTACACATAAGAAACATATCCAGGTTTTCACACCTTGCAGAGGAAAATTAGAATCCAGTTGGGGTCCAGAATGAAGATGAGCTGCTCTTTTTCACTTATGTTAATGCAGATGATAATTCCCTGCAACCTACTTGCAAGGGACAAAAGTATGAATTACAGTCATCTTCTTCCATGCCTGGTTTTATTCTGGGTCTTAACTTTAAAGACAGTGGCTAGTTTATTCTGTAGAAATAAGTGGGAATGTTAGAAAAGGCTAAATATCATCATAAACCAAAACATTATGATACCAGAAACCCTTAGGAGCAACGCTAATGCTTTTAAATGAAGGTTTTATTTGTCTCTGAGCTGCAAAAGGAAGTCACTAATGAGATGTCATTTACATTCTAACACCTGTTAAATGGCACTTTTCTCTTTCCCCAAAGAGAGAGATGTTTATGAATGTTTGCAGTTTTCTGAGTGTATCTACAAGAATTATATTTTCATAAACAATGCTGTATATTTTTTCCTGTATATACTTTAGTTACTCCAGAACAACATAAAGAAATATCAGGAGCTTTTTTTGTTTTATTAGATTTATTTGTCTTTGTTATATAAATCTAACAACAAATGTCTAGCTTACAAAGAAATCTCATTAATCAGGATTTAACACAATTGCGTATTTAGGATGTGATTTGCAGCAGTTACAGTGCAAGAACTGTATGTAATTATACCTCCATTTAAATGAAAATTAAAAGCTTGTGTTGTAGCAGGGTACACATGTTGAATATATTGTTTTACAGAATAAGCCCTCCAAAGCAGAACACCTGAAAATCAAGTTTCAGTTGGTTCTGTTGGGGAACTGCTGTATGGTGTGACTTTTAAGATTGGGACCTGCATTAAGACTGACCAGAGGGAAAGATGGGAAATTATGGGAAAGCAAACGATCTATAACAATACAAGTAGATATGCTTCTGTTAGATAAGCATAATACAGTTTTCTTTCAATCATTTCTAAAGTAGTTTGGTGTATAAATTAACTCATTCAGTTAATATAAAAAGGCAGAATCCACAGAGGCCTGTGCTGGAAATAAGGTCTGCAGAGGAATTTGAAGAAGGAATTAAATTAGTATTAGAATTAGAACTTGAATTAGAATTAAGTAAGCGAATATTAGGGAGCCTGTGCACCAAGCACTATGAACAACTTTAGGAGGTGCCCCTGTGGACCGCGCCTCTCACCCATTAAGTATGGGATTGACTTGGGGGTCTTTGTTTCCCAGTCCCCATCCCAACGCCTGCAGTTTGCGTATCTGCTGCTTGTCTTCCAGATGTTGTTCCTCAGGTACCACGCGCAGCTGCATGGCACATCTGAAATTTTACGAAGGGAAAGGAGAGGCATGATGGCCCTGAGCATGGCCCCAGCATGAGGCCCTCTCCGCTGGCCCAGTGCCATTTCATCCATTTGGTTTCCCTGTCCAGCTCAGAGGCAGCACAACCCCAGCACACGCCAAAGGATGGCAGAAGGGGATAAAACAGCTGAAATGGCTGGTACTTCCCTAAACTGTGACATCTCAGCTTGTCGGGGTGTGGTGCCATTCTGGAAGCCGATGCCAGAGCCAACAGGAGAGATGGAAGTAACATTTGGATCTTCTAAATCTCAGTTAGGTGCTTTACCCATGAGGTGTAAAAGAAGGAGATGGCACTGATTGTTGTAGTGAACCATCAAAAACTGTATTCTTCAGACAGATTCAGTGCAGTCCCTCTGGGGACAGGCTAGGCCAGAAGCTACCAGTGGAAGTGAGCTGACACAGTATAATGTGCAAATCATGTGTTGGGGGTGAATTAAGCTCTGGGTTTTCTAAAACGGTTCCTGAAATTACAGGGCACAGGCATTTTAAGCTCCTTTTCAATTGCACAGTGTTGAGATTTTAAATGTTGATGGTTCTGCAATGCTGTAAGCATTGTTCGTGTCAGTAGGTCCTAAGCAGTGGTTTGGGCTTTTCAGGAAGGTTTTAGTACCCATACGTCTATCACAGATGTTCCTTGGGATTCAGCTTTCCTTGAGAAAGGCCCATATAAGTTGACAGTGTCTCTTTCAACATGCTAGATGTGTAACAAAAGAAAGCAGTGTTTGTAAGTTAGAGTCAAAGTAATGACAAGCCTTTGAATGAAGGTAAGAACAAGTCCTTGCGGGCTAAGTCTACTTAAGCTGCCTTTTGGATTTAACCTGAATGAATCAGATTTTTTTTGAAAAGGAGAATGACTGAGCCCTGTTTGAAAGCCAAAGAACACAAGCTTTGCAGCCCAAGCATTCTGCAATTTCAGGAGGGGAAATTTTTTTTCAGATATGACTGGATCTTTCTGAGAAATAATCCAAAGGTTTAGTTCATGAGCCATCTTCTCTGCTATATTTCCCAGTTCTGACATCATTGCCTCTCTCCCCCTCAGACTACAGCACATTTTCTGTAATTCGTGTTAGTCTCGGATGTTCTGCTCGGAGAGCAGAGAGATGGTTTTGTTTTAAATTTACAGCAGCTTTAAATTTTCTTGGATGTTAAAGAGACTGGTTTCTTCTTGCTTACCTTATGTCTAGAAACATTATTTAGAAAACTTTGCAGTTTAGAGAACATGAGCTTAATCAGACTGCTCTGTAATTACTCACTGGCTTTATTCACCCTGGATGATATATACCTCGCATGGTGCTAAAAGAAATAAGTATATTCATTTCCTATCCAGTTCCCACCTTGCATTATAAAAGCCAAATATCCATTCTGCAAATAGAGATGAATCAGCAATCCATATAATATCTATTCATCATACATATTTCACAAGGAGGATATTGTGGTGGCTGGAAAGTTCTTACAAAAATAATATGGAAATCCGGAACTTGATGTGGAGTGTCAGAGAGCTTCTTACTATTATTTACCTTATCAGCTTTTGCTTTCTGAAATCAATGGAAGGGCATCAAGTTCAGCTAATCCATATTTCTGAGTATGAAATTGAATTTATAGTCTGTAGTATGTTGACTACCGCTCGCATTTAAGGCATAATTGATTTTTATTGAAAAGCCAGCAGGCACATCAAAAATTTCCACAAACCACAAGGATGTTAAATTTTACCCTGTTTAGATAATAGTGTTGCTTTATTTATCCTTTAAAATGAAGCTTTTATATTTATATCAGCAAATGTTGTGGAAGTGTGACTGATGCCTTGTGAAACCATCAGTCCATAGTTCTGTTAAAGTCTACAGTGTAGAAATAAGCAACTTTTCTGTTCCTAAAGTAAGTGTCTATGGTTGGTTTGTTTTAAGAATAAATGGAATAATAAATCTGCACAAAAGAAACCATTTCATATCATGTAGCAAAGTTATTTTTCTTCATTCCAATAAATAGCTTGTGCAATTACTTTTTCTTTCCTCTTTTCCTTTCTTTTTCTCCATATTGGCCACTGTTTATTTCTCTCTCATTCTTTTAAACATACAAGTGTACTTTTGTGTCTGCTTTTAATTGGCCATAGATAGCAGACTAACTAATCCATGTTAAAATTTTTAGTTTCTAAGGCATTGACTTCATTATCTTTAGGTACAAACATGATCTTAATCACAGACCAGATTTTGGTATCAACAAATCCTTCATGACAGGTTTCTTTTCAACCAATTAAGCAATTAAACAGATTTTACTTCCTTTCCCTCATGCGGGCTATCCTAGCTATTCGTGCCTGTCCTTCCATGTTGCCTGCTGCATCACCTCAGTCCATATGTGTTTTTCATAAGAAGTCTTTGAACCAAAGAAAGAAAACTCAGGGTTACCCTGCACAAGCAATACACTACAGTAAATAACACATCTGGGAATTCTAAAAAAACAGGCAGAGATATATATGTGTGACTCAAGAGTGTTCAAAACAATTTATCAAATGCACAGAAACACAAATCTTAAAGAAATTATACATCAGTTTCTTAGTGTAAAAGTATCAAGGAGAAATGATCTGCCTTTTGCAAGGCAGGTATTTTCAAATACGTGTGCAACAGGTGCAGGCACAAATCCAATTAATAAATAACAAGATTTGTGCCTGCTCCTCTCTGCTGTCACTTTCAAACTTCACCACAAACTGTCTACAGATATTCATACTTTCTTTTATTTTTCTCCTTGTTTTTCATAGCATTTTGCATCTTCTCTATTGTGGAACTCTATTGTGGAACTCTTAATGAAAGCATCTGTTTTCTTTCTGAAATATGGCAGGTTGTAGTAAAAATAGCTTGGAACTAAAATAAATATGTCACTTGTCAGTAATATACAATCCACTAGAAAGGCAGGATCTTCTCAAGTAGTTATCAGTACTTTGTAGGCATCAGGTCTTCTCAAATAGTTCTTTAACAGTTTAATCTAGCATAATCCTAATGAAACCATCATTCTGGTATAGCTGTGTTGCTAAATAAAAGAAGCGATGCTCAGATATTGCAGCTGTGGTCAGCCTCTTGGCTTTAATTGATAGTTTGCGGCCTGTATCCACTTGGAATGCTGGAACTTACCCTGTCTGAGAGAGCTTAGAATATTTTGGGGGATACTTCATTCTGAAACTGATCCCAAAATGTAGCATAGGCCAGATAACACCAGCTTTGGTTCCTGCTATTCTCCACAGTCCTCTCCCCAATCACTGAAATGTCTTCAACCTTCACCCTCACCTTAAAGTACATCCCAGGTCTTCCAACATATGTACTCGCTTTGATGAGATGAAAACACCATTTTGATGGGCTGCGACACAACCTTCACATTATTTCCAGATCCTATGAACTCAGTAAAAACAGACATACAGAATAATTGTATTTCTTAGCACTGGAAGAGCCACTTGAGGCACAGAGGAGCCCCAATGCCAAGTGCAGAGCAATGGTAGTGTGCCCACTAGTTGGCCACAGGGCGACCCAGCGCTGCGTGGTGGGGATGGGAACCTGCCTCTACCGCTTGGCCATCTCTCACCTCATTTATTTAGCAGAGTTAGAGTGCAGGCTGAGAGCTTTTGTACCTGCCCTGGTAACAGAAAGCATCATTTATTTCCTTTCTCTGTACTTTTCTCTTCCTTTTTACATGTGGACACTGATAACGCGCTACTGTTTTAACACTGTTCACCTGTAATGTAACCACACCACTCATTATTTCTCTTACAATAGTGTTTTAAGAGCACTGTTCAGGGACCAAGATACAGTTACAATAGATGTCATACACCAAAAGAGCCAAAGGGTGAGTAAAGAGACAGGAGGTGACCACAGACAGAAGGGAGCTCAAAGAAAAAAACTGAAAATGGCTGTTTAGCCCCTTTCGCATATGATGCTCAGGCGTGTTTTTCAGGATACTTTCTAAGGTTTTTTTACAGTGAATGAAAACTGTTAAAGGAATGTAGCCTATTGAAGTTAAACTTCAGTTCATTGGCTTGGATTCATTTTGCCTAATTTTAAGATTCCAAATAAAAGAGGATTTATTTTTTTTCAAAGAGAGGTGATTCTTTTCAAAGACATTGACCATGTCTCATAATTAGCGTTCATTATTCTGTCCTTTTTCTCTCCAGCTCTCCTGAAAAAGAGACTATTTTTGTGGAGGCGTCTAAATGCTTAAGCAAGCTTGCATTTGTTTGATTAAGGAAAGACAAAATCTTCATGATCATTACCAATTTTGAGTGAGCTTTAGAAGTCTGGTAATTTAGGATTGTCATCTTAAAAAGAAACAGCAAATGCAATTTACCACATGTGTAGAACAAGGTCTGTGAGGGATGAAAGATCAGTTTGTCTGTCTATCTCTAATGATACATCCTCTATGTCTAAGAGTCTCATCTTTCAAGTTCGCATACATATTTAGGAAAAGTATGCAAATTTACTCGAAAATTCCCTGGAGTATTGTATGGACAAATCTTGCCCATTAATGGACTCATAATGTCTATTCTCATACGAATGAACGATATAAAGGATATTGTTCACAAGTACTGAAATGGGAACAATTCCATTACAAATACATGTAGTACGCTGAAACTAAGCAGGGACTGCATTCATGTATGAATACAATGTAAATTTATCATTGTACCAATTTTGTATAAAAGGGAGATTTTATTTGCATTCACATTCACTGCAGAGATCTGAAAATTACTTATACATTGAATTTGGGCCCATAATTAGAGGAAATTTTCTGGTTTTAAGGAATTTTCTGTTTTTGAAGAATTAGATGGCAGTTGATTACAAAATATAATGACATTGGTGAAGATGGGAGTGTATAATTGTGTATGGGAGAAAGGCAGATACTGGAGATTTGATGCTGAAACAAATGAGCCTTTCCTCCATCACGTCATTCTCTTATTTATAATCTTCCCCTTAGAACTTCTAATCACTGAAAGGATCATTCTCAGACGCTACCTTGCTCTCCTCAGTTGATTTTCCTACTACATACAAAATCATCAGTAGAAAAATAATGCATTGGTTATTTTACTTTCTGATTTGGAACACGTAGGTTTTGGTATGGATAATTTGGTGTATTTGTCAATTAGACTAATTCAGTGTCAGATTTTAATTTATCATGAAGGGGAGGCTGAGCTGAAATATTAAATGAGATTGCAGAAAACATGATAATTAGAAATTTTAATTTTTTTTTTTAGTTTGTTTCTACTGCACTGGTACTACTACAACTCTTAAAAAAAAATAAAAACCAAACCAAACCAAAAAAAAATCCTTTGTATTACTTTTACTTTTTAGTAGTAAAATGTTAGAGACTGACCAGATCTTTTTGCATCATTTTAGTTATACTGTTTACACATAGTCGTACAGATATACATTTTTTATTTTCCCCAAACAACAGAAGGTACTAACTTCACATAAGTTTTCAGTTATAAAGGAGGGTCTTTCTGTAATAAATAATTAACTTCTGAAGATTGTATCAGACATCATTTTCCTCAGACCCATTTGAGCAATACCTACAGTTTGATCTTTGCAAAAAACAGCTGAGTAGCCATGCAGAGACCTGAGCATTGTTTTTCTGAGTGTTCTTAATAGAGAAAGAAAAAGGTGCAAGCCTCCAAAGCCGCTAACTACATTACTATGAGTAAAAGACAAATCTAGATTTTCTACCTCAGCTAATTACTGCTTTTATTAATTTCCCACCTGAAGGCCAGTCCTATCTCCATAGCATGTTTTGGGATAATGTTTACAAAGTTCTAGTTCTTCTTGTACACGAACTCCATTAGTAAGATTAGATTTGGGCTCTTACTCTACAGACTGTTTCTGCATTCATAACTTCATGCAAAAACTTCCCTTTTTTGTTTCAGTTTCACACTGTGTTCTTTCAAAATATTTGCCAAAAATAGTTATTCTTGAATTGAGGGGGAAAAAAGCCACTTCAAACTCCTTTGAAATTGAGCTGGTAAATAAACTTTTGCTTTTACTTAATTTCCATGTGTGAGGTTACATTGCATTTTACGTAGCACCAAATTCAGCACTTCACTAACATATTTTTATACTCCTCCAAAGCTACTAGGTTGCCCTAAAAATTCTTGACTAACATGGAGTTATGCAGGAATTCTTGTGTTGCAGCAGAGGGAAATTGCCATCTCTGTAGCCTCAGCATTCTTCAGTGGGTGTCAAACAAGACTTACACCTACACTGATTTTTCATGCTTAAAATAAAATGTCAAGAAAAAAATACTTTTTTTTTTTTTGTCCTGTATGGTGGTTTTATTTTCTCAGGTAGTTTTAACCAATATTACCTCTTATTCAGACTGTACCAAATGTTTATGTTCTGCCTCTTCTGTTTTTCTAGGCTGGAAAAGAAGATGCTTCTCTCTGTGGGACCTACAGAGGAAGATGTATGATAATGTAGAATAGAAACAACACCTGTAAGAGAAAGAGGCTAAGCTATATGTAATTTACATTGTTTAGAGGTTGTATCGTGTTGATCTATACTTTGCCATGCACAATCTTTCTATAGCCAGGATGGCTTTTGTTAGGTTACAGCCTTTATGGATTTACCTGTTCATAGCCAAGAGAAGAGATCTATGGAAAAAACAGAATATGGAAAACCAGAATTTTCAAGTTCGGAATGGTTCCCACCATATCAGAGATCAATATAGCCACTAAAATGCACCTCTTAAGTCATAAAGAAAACAAAAAATATAAGGAAATTATGATGCAAATATCAAAAATAAAATTTGAATGCTGGATGACATTTTTATTCTCTTCCCCATTCTAACTACTTTGCTTAAGACTTAAGTAAGATCATGAAAGTACAATACTAAAAAGGTCCTTCAATAAATGGAAACAAATGAGCTTTTTCCTACCACTGAATTACTTAAAATCAGTCCTTCTTGTGAAGCTAATCCCCCGACAGATAAGACTGTGAATTCCCCCCTCCCCTTCCTGCACGCTCACAGATGGGTTGCAACAGAAAGATGACAAATGAGTTGTGTTTGGCTGGATTAATGGGTATTATCATGCTAATGGATGTTTATGGTGCAGTTTGGGAGGTTCATGTGGTTTTCAAAAAGTGTTGGTGTTCTGGGTAGCTGAAGCCGTGTGTGTGTGTGTGTGTGTATGCTTTATTAGCCAGTTTTTTATGCACATTGTACATTTTTGGTCTCCTTAATGGGTCACAGCTAAACTGGATGTGGAAGTGTTGGCCTTATGCTCAGATCTTTCATCATGTCATCAAGCGTGACGTGCAAAATACAAGGGTCTGAGGCATGTCTTTCCACAGCCTCTGTGAATGCAGGTGCCCCATAATCCTGGGTCTACTTTGTTGCAATCACTTTTAAAATCTGACATATTGATCAGGAGTTTAGCCTGAGTAACTACTGCACATATATCAACTCCAGTTGGGGATGTCAGGTCAAATTTGTTGGCAAGGTGATCTTACAGCCAACTGGGATAATTCCTGCCGTTCACGTGAACCGATGCTCTTAGCCTCATTTGGCAAGGAGATTGCACCAATAGGGCACGGGAATTTTATGCCAAGCGGGGAAGACCCTCAGGAAAACGTCTCACCAAAGACCTAGACACTGAAAAATCTGCTGCTCTAAGAACCGAGAGGTGTCAAAACTGTAAAATCACACAAAATTAAATAAGCATTTGCTCTGGATTTTAAAAGTTGGGGGGGTTGTGTGGTTTGGTTTGTTGTTTTGGTTTTTTTTTCTGTTGAAAGTTTCTTTTTCTGTGAAAGAGACCAACCTTTAGACATTCCTGTTTGCTCTCATTTTCTTCTGCCCACAGGGCTTGTTTTCCTCTTACTTTCGGTATTGTTTTTATAGTCTTTGACTGGAGCTGATAGGCTTCTTTCATACTAGCTGTATATAAAGGAATATATATGTCAGACACTTGTGTGTAAACTTCTGCTTAAAACCCTAAACGCTCATTTGAATGCTAAAATGCATCATTTGCATGCAGTATTGAGGGAGTTGTACACATAAATGTACGGTTGTGTTGACTCTCGGGTTTTCTCCAAAAAGAGCAGGTATTTAAAATCTGAAATTGCCACGGAATATCCTGCAAGAAATAATAGAATCTCCATCAATTAATGCATTTATTGATTTAGACAGTATAAAAAAATAATGAGGCTCTGAGGTACAATAAGAATGCAGGCAATATTCTCTTTCATCTAATTCATAAGATTTCTGAGGTTTTTTTCTAAAATTTGGGAAGTCAGATTTTCCTTTCAGAATAGCATAATTTTGGGATTAAGACAGTGAAAGCGATCTTCTGAAATCAGTACCAGAGGGGATTTTAATGTACTGAAATAGGGCTTGCCATTTATTTGGTATTCCTCCACCATCCAGTATAAAATAATTCCTTCATGTCTTTTCTTTCCTTAAAAATTCACCAAGCGTATGTGGACCTCACAGATGCAGCTTTAATTGAAAGTAATGTCAAAAACAGTGTTTTGATCTGTTTCCTTTCTTTTGACATTCTCTGTTTTTGGAATGTGTTGAGTCTGTACGACCATTCTCTGTTCAGAAATTCATCTGGAAATTTACATATTTTAAAGGCTTCTTGCTCTATAATACAGCTGAGCATAATAGTGCAAGCTACACAGAAATTGAGGTGTGAAAGAGAAATTTCCCAATTTCAGTCCTTAACTGAAATATAAAAACAATTCTTCACCATCTGGGAATTACTATACAAGGCTTTCTTCTGAGTAGGCTTGCTAGAGGGATAAAGTTCATATGATCCAGCAATGGATAGGCTGTATCTGGCTTTAAAAAAAAAATTTTTTTTTTTGTAGATTCATTAATTTACAGCGGTATCATTGAAATGCACGGAATGTTTCATATATTCGGAAACATACTGAAAGACATTACATCCGAGAGAACCTCTAAATTTGTGAAATCCAATAAATTACACATTATTCTGCAGGATGATAAAGTCTGTCTCTGACGAAGTAAGTAATGTTCCTGATACAGAAAGGTGTAAATCCCACAGGAAACATTGCATATCAAGGATGCTCAGAATTTTACTGGATTATGCCCCAAGAGAAATAAAGACAAAAGAGAAGAAGAATAAAGTAAGATAGACATTCATAAAGCTTGTCCTTTTTTTGTTCCCCACCCCAACAAATAAAATCAAGAAAGGTCTTAGTCTCAGAAAAAGGTTGTTAGCTGTATATAATTTTTCTTCAAATGAATTATGAAACCACCTACTCTTAAAAATAATTTGAATCTAAAGTCAGTGTACATGCACTCTGTCATTTAAAGGTAGGACTAATTCTGACAGTTCGGTACCAGATGCTGTGGCTGTGAGCACCTTTCAGATTGTACTGGGCTATTTATTCTGCAATAAATCTGCAACAACAGGAGGTATATACAGTCCTCAGATCGTGTGGGTATCGGCCACTTCCAGAATAGAACCTATATACAAAACTCCATAAAAACAACTTGAGCCAGAAATGCTAAGCATTAGCAAAAAATAGTCCTGTATGAATTTTCTATGTGGATGTGTTCAGGCAAATATAGGCACAGGGCTCAATTCCTGCTGCCTGTGTGAGTTCAGATGACTGAAGGCACGTCCACAATAGCTCATGCTCAAATCCAAACTCTCTTAGTGCCCAGAAACTGTAGGTGCAAGATTAATCCATAATGAGGGTGACAGGTTGGGGATCAGGAGTCCAAGGATATAACTTGCTCTCTGGCCCAGCAACCTAAACTACAATGCAGAGGCAGCCTTGATCTCTCTGATCCTGCTTCTTGTTTTTGAACACACTGACAGCTACACTGCCTTACTTCCTTGGGCAGGGGTGTGGGATAAAAGCAGGCTATTTCTTGCCACTTGTCAGGCTACTTTGGGTCGACCAACATTATTCGAAAATCTAGTTGAAAGAACTAATTGTTCAGATCAAAAAGCCCTGTGAGAAATGTTAATGTTGTGATAGTTAATTAGGTGCTTTTCAAAATTAAAACTGAATTTTGTATTTGGCAGACACTGTTAAATTTACAGGTTTAAGCATACAAAAAAACACCCAAAAATATTGTTGAGCTAATTACTCTGTTCAATATGCGTTTTTTTCATCTACTTAGTGGGGGAAACAGATCCTCTTTGGCTCAAGCTAAATAATTTCCCCACTCACCAAACTGAAAAAATCAATATTATTTAGGATATATGCATCACACATAGCAAGGGGATCTCTCACTGAGAGGGTGAGTACCAGATAAGATATTTTAAAATGCCATATGCCACCTTTTGTCTCTTTCTCTGAAACAGCTGCAACATGTGAGTTGGTGGGTTGACTTTGCTTTGCAGAAGTTAAATCACTTCAGAGCACAGTATTTGTGCTACCTTCTTTACTTTTTTTTTTTAAATATATATTCAGAAATGTGGTATTTTACCGCCACCTGAGAAGTGTGTAAGTGGCTCGCTCACTGGATCTGTATTGTGGCCCTTTTCTGATTGTTGGGATGATCTCACTCCTTCTATGGTACTCTAAGCTGTGATATCTCCTCTCTGCCCTCGAACAAAGTCTCTGTTTGTTTGAAGCGATCTGCTGTACACCCTACCCCATCACTGGTGCGCTACGAAAAGGGTTGTGAATGCTGAAATTCACCCTGGGCCGCATTGAGAGGTGCACGATTTTAGGGACCAGAGGGGTCAGAGTGGGTTTCTGACTCCTTACAGGTTCTAGCTTGTAACGGTACTCTGCAGAAAGGCATGGCCTTGGCACTTGTCCCATGAATCAAAGTTGTTCCAGGCGTGAAGCTGTTCTCCTGGTGACCAGGGCTACGCTACTTGTAGTAAATTTGTTTATTTGCGAAGCGGCAGTTTTCAGTCCAGCGAGCATTAACGCTGAGTGGCATAGTGCGTATGTATTCAAATCGATAATCGCAGTGCGTTCTTGCAAGGCCTCTTTAGGAATGGTTTTCATGTGTAATCAGATGATGCATATGTCAGGAAGATGACAGTGGAATCCCGTGATCTCTTATATATGTTTTTAATAAAAAAGCAGAGGATTTAATTTTGTTACTGTTATGAGCCTCAGAGTGTGAGGCATTCTTCTGTTTTTCCTGATAAACAGGCGATTCACACTCTCCGCATTACACAGGCTACCACGATTTCGGATGCAGCCTCTCTACCCTTTGGCTTTGCCAGTGCCTCATCTACTGATAGGTGGAGTTCAGCATCCCAAGCCTTAGGTACCCTTCTGCTCCACTGCGCCTGTGCCATGTGTGTGCACATGTGTGTGCGTGAGTGTGTGTGCAAGAGACATGGAGAGGGAAACAGGCTGCAATGGGAGGCGAAGACTCTACTGCCATGTTTGGGGTGAGCAACCTAAGCAGGCTTTATGGAAAGCACAGATTCCACAGAGACACGTATGCTTTCCACCCGCTCCGTTTTTCCAGACAAGTGTTATTTTTCAATATTTTATTGTGCTAGCAATAGGAGAAATCTTGTAATAAAATCATATCACTGTTTCATCCAAGGCAAGTTTAGATGTTATCACAGTGATATATTTTGTCATAGATTTATTATTAAGTTGTTGCATAATGTAGTTGAATAGAGTTATAACAATTGTACTCTAACAAAGTTTTAATACAAGATTGTGAAATTTTAACATGAAGTAGATTTCTACAGTGACAGACTGTTATTACCTGCAAACTTCCAATGACAAATCAGATTACTTAATGCAAAAAATCTAATTTAACAGCATTTGTTATTATCTGTACGGCTTTATTATTGTCTTTTTATTATATTCATAATCTGAAAATAATGCAAAACAGATATATGGCTGATCATGTAATGACCAATGGCATATTGTGTCTTGTTTAGTAGGTGGCTGTCCTCTTGTCTTATTTGGGAATATATAGTTTAACAAGATACTTGCCATCATTTTCTTAACAGGGATAATAAACAGAACAATTCTGCATAAAAGCTCATATCAGCTTCTTTCATGCCTTTTCTTTTCAGAAGGCTGCCTAAGGGTTTAAGCAATTTAGTTGTCTGACCCGCATCCTTTCTCTGCAGTCTGCAGTTCTTTTGTTTAACATTAGTATGTGGGCAAACAGCATTCAGAGCTGTGCAGAGCTTATCAGCCTGTGCTCAGTCGACCAGAACCCCATTCTGTGTATCTAAGAGGGGCCACGTTTAATGCTTCACAGTAGGAGCATCTGCAGTTTCCAAAAATGACTTGTTTATCAGATAAACTCTGTCCTTGCACTGACACATAGTGGCTCTTCAATATCATGCTCTCCTGTATGAGAACTGAGCAAAACAGGGTATGCGCAATGAATAACAAGTGAAATTTATGCACATGGTATGGTGACATAGGTACCCTATAACGCCAGGCAGAGTTTCTCTGCATCCGCTCAGTAATTACGACGGGGAAACTTCCTCATTACCCTCCAAAAATGTTTTAGTTACTCATTCTCAAGATATTTAGAGCACACACTCCAAAGTCAGTAAATGTTAATTAATTTGCTTATTTTGCTTGGAATTTAATTAGGAGTCACACGAGGGGCCTGAGTTCTACGGCAGAGGCAACGAGACTGGGAGCAAAGCCTGGCACTGCGGTCCGTGGTGTGTCCATAGGTGTGCCAGCCTCTGATGCTGCGGTTGGGACTTTTAATTTTTCAGATTCTGTGTAATCCAAGTATTCCTCCACAACTCTGCAACTCATTTCTTACAAGCTATCTGCTCTACGCTGATTTTTTTTTTTTTTCAGGAGATCAATTAGACCCCCGGGCACTAAAACCATAAATATATCCTTTTCAGAATCATGACTTTTGTGTTTAAAATAAAGGCCTCGCTAAATATTTTAGATGCCGCAGAGGTTACCCATGGTTTAGAAATAAAACGTTTATTAAAACACCATTATCTAAAGACAGGTAGAAGCAGCAGCTTGGAGTTGGTGCTTGAGGCTCAAGATCCAGTAAGAGCGAAATGCTGTGAGCTTTTTTCAGGCAAGTGCAGCTGGTCTCTCAAATTCTCCATCCGACTGAATCAAGGAAATCTCATAAAATGAGCTGGCATGGCAAGATTTCTGGACCTCTCTGGAGCTTTTTCTGAATGTGTTGTTGGAAATATCTGTTTGGCCGGTCACAGAAAGGTGGTAGGTAGATGGGGGTAAGAACCAGAAGTTTGGATCCAAACCAATGCCGTCTCCCTGAAATTCAGGAGACCCTGTACTCTTGCATGATACCCCTGACTAATCATAATGATTTTATTATATGAAATTGAGAGTACATTGCAAATAGCAATGACCTGGAATGAGCCTGATAAAATTAATGTCCTTGTCTGTACAATTAAGATTTTTGGTATAAAGATGAGAGCACAGTGAGTCTGTCAGCTGTTACACTTTCTATCCATACAATGGCTCGATGCTGAAACGGTGTGCCGGGAACAGAGGCTTACACCAGGCTGCCACCTTTCTTTCCCTCCCCTCCCCCCCTCATCGTTATGTGCTGGCTGGTCAACTAGTCAGAGAAAAATTGTTAATGAGGGTTAAATGGAAGTTATCTATTAAATGTCATTCTAGGATCAAGACACCGGAGCTTTATTTTGAATGATGCCCATATTTTTTCTCTCCTTTATTTTTGCACCTTCTCCCTCCCCCCACCTGAAAGAAAATATCCAGTGGATGCCTGGCAGCATCCTCTGATTGCTCGCTGTTTTCCTGACACTAAATCTACTGTGTCATATTCCTTGCATGGGCTGCAGATTTTGGCCTTTTCACCTGCTGTTTTGGTTGGCTTTAGATGCAAAGAGAAGAATATGAAAAGGAGAGGGGGAGGGAGGGAAGTTGGGAATGCTGGAGCTAAAAAA
>VYZM01006730.1:104436-221251 GCA_013398915.1 Dromas ardeola
AAAAAAAAAAGGCAAATGTTTTTAGCGCCTTCATCTAGACATGTGTCCCCTCACTCTGTGACATGGCTGCTCCAATGTTGCCATGGTGAGGATTTCTAATCATCCCTACACATGACAGGCTCCTATTTGTCTGCACTCCCTTGGGTGTAAATTTCTAGGCTTAAAAAAAAAAAAAAAATCCATGTGAGCGTATCATCCGCCGTGCAGATGTTTCACTGCTTTAGAATATCAGGCAGCTGCTTGTGCCACCGTCGACAGCTAATTGGAGACTGCATCGCAGGAACAGAGGCGTAATTATGGCATAAATACACATCCTCTGGTGCATCATTGTATCTCTATTAACAGAAAATTTTAAACAGTGTTCAGAGTGTAATTAGTGTAGTTGATAAAGTTGTAAAACATGTAAATAAGGGAAATAGCAGGTACGTGGCCAATCCACTACCCAGCACTAGGGGATGCAGATTATTGCCTATTTAGAAATAATTAGCAAAGCTGCATTAGCAAAGCCTGTGTCCAACAGAAGCAATGCAAACATTTATTCTGGTAACAGCTCTTTCTGTGCTAGCCATGAAAATCTACTAATATTGGTAATTTAGCCCTCATTACCAGAGGATAAAGCATGAAAAGAGCTCAGACATGAAATATGACAAGTAATATTAATTTTTATTCCAGAGGAAAGGATGCTTTCTTGGGTTGCATGCTGATTTCTCGGCGGGGTCTCGGCGGTGTGCGAGGGAGCTGGTGGTGGAGGATGCGGCTCCGGAGCTGGCTCCCTGCTGGAGGTGTACCCCGGGGTACCCATGACAGGAGCTGATGTGCCAGGCTGTGGTTAGTGCCCAGCCAAACCTCAGGTCGCAGTTCAAAACGAGCGCTCAGGCATTAAACTTCGCTCCTCAATAGACTCGCGCCTTTAATTCTGGCCTCGGCCTCCCCTCCTCGCCACCCCCCAAAAACGATTTTGCCAAATCACCTGCTCTTGCCCCCAGCTGTCCTCCTCCCCCAAAACGCGTGACACGCAGCTGTGCCGGGCGAGCAGAGAGCTGTGAATCAGCCCGCGCGCTGCTGCTCTTCAATTTTGTCTTGTGCCCAGGATGAGAAATGATGGCTTCGCCCTCACTGTTTATGTTTTAGATTATGTTACGTGAAAAACATTACCCTGTGACCATAAAAATAAATGCCGAAATTGTGACTTTGCTTTACAGATGTATTTTCTAATGAAGAAAAATGCAGAAGCCTGGCTGGCACAGGAGGTGTAGATCGTTCTTTAAAAACAAGAGGATGAGAAGGGCTGAATGTTCTGGAAAGGGAAGGGGAAAAAAAAATTGGTTTTTCGCAACATCTCTGATTTCTTCTTTTTTCCTTTCTACTGGGTGTAGAAACAGAATGAATAAAAACTCCAGCTTATAGTGTAGGCTAAGTTCTGCTGCATCCTTAATAAGTGTGCACGTGTGTGTTTACGAGAGAGAGGGGAAAGGGGGAACTGGAGAATTCTGCTTGACAAGTGCCAGTGTTTTAAAAAGAAGTCTAAGAAAGATGTTATCTCTGGCTCAGGCAAATAAATTTCCCCACTTAGCCGGTGTTTCCTGAACATTTTCAGAATTCAGCTCTCACCACAGACTGCATAAAATCCTGCCAAATAAGGGCTGAATTTCATGTAATACAATGCTTAAAAAAGAGAGAAAGAAAGAAGAGGGGGAAAAGGTAGAGATGAAAAGAAGCCGGACAAGCTACTGTCTGAAGTATTAAAATGTAAAACAATCTTTAGAGCTGTAGCAGGGGGAAAAGCCTTTTACAGATCCAAAGCGAACACTGTGTATATTTTATCACCCACAATGACGTGAAAATTGTGAAAACACTGAACTTGTTGATTGAAGTGGGTTTTTTTCCACACTTTGCTGGAGGTTCAGCACTCATCCCACCACCCTGTTTAGATAAAAAACAAAACTAGAGAGGGAAGCTCAGTTAGTCTTGTGCCTGTGCTACAGTCAAAAGAAGACAAAAGCTCAGACAATACCCACCTCATCCGCTCTAATCTGAGCATCCCGTGGAGTTCTAGCATGCCAATTTTTATAGCCTTAGCATATATTTTCCGTACTTAAGATTTATGTAGATGTGCGTTCCTATGGCATGCAGTAAGTACGTAGTTTATGCATATATACACTTTATGGGGTAAGCTCTTTGTATGTGGTCAGGATGCCTCGTTGGATGCCCTGGTACTGCTCTGCTCCCGTGGAGTTCAGTGAGGTTGTTACCGCAGACTTCCCTGGAAGAAGAGCTGGGCCAGCGTCTGCTGCTTTTCATAATGCTAGCACTGTATGTCTCTGTGTGAATCCTGCAGCATATTTGCAGGGCTATATCCATATACAGATGATGTTGCAGTGTTTGCAGGTGCATGTGCAAGTGTGTGTGTGTGTAGGCACTGATTTGGTTATTTGGATATGTGTATATATCTGCATGTGATTATGAATCTTTAACAGTAATAGATTTCTTTGATAATGTGATGGATCAGGAAAACCTGACAGTCAGTCTGCATATAAACTTATATTCACATGTGTATAAAGCATACATATAACATAGGCATACATTCTTACCTCAAAGAGACATTTTTAATTTATATGCTGAGTTAATGTTTCCTAAAAAAAACCAACAAAACAATCCTTTCCAGCCCTGCCCCCTCCCTCCCCCCTGACCCAACATCACCCCCATTATTTATAACAGTGTACTGCTTGGACGTATTTTTCCAGGGTCAGAGACTTTGTTGAGCCCCCTGGACTGCATTCAGAAGTCCTTTATTGCCCATCCTCCAGAAAGGGGGGAAAAAATGCTGTTCCACATCAGGAACAGCCATCTCTTTCCCCTCCTCCCTCTTTCGCTTCAAATTACATAAGTAAAGTGCATGTTGTTGGCAAGCCTGAATGAATTACAGCATTGCAGGCAGATCAGGAGGATGGTCTAAAGACTGGGTGTGTAGGGAGAGGTGTTTGGAGATGGACAGAATTAGGCTTCTGCAAGTAAATACGCACAAGGGGGTCCTGAAATGGTTTTAGGCAGATTAGAAGTAGTTCATTACAGGGTGACAGGGTCATTGCTCATTCTTTGCTACTGAAAATGACCTGACAGGTCATCTGTAGCTGGAAGTAATTTCAATGTTTGCTGGTTTTTTGCTCAATTTAAAAACTTATGTGCTATTGTTTGATATTAATAAACAGGTTCTAATGTGTCAGTGGCCTTTTTAATGGGCTGAGCAATATAATACCAGTTCGAAATACAAACATATTAACTTATATATTCTGGATAAATTAGTTTAAGACCACATTTAATATAGATCCTATGGGCCAAATTTAGTCCTGTGTAAATTAGTTTAGGTCCATTAAAGTTAATGTGAGTTGTTATCTATCACACTAGTCCAGTATGAAAAATGAATGCTGGCATACGTGGCATTTCTTTCGCAGTGTGTGTACTGTGACAGAAAAAGTCCTATTTCTCCATTTTTATCTTTGTAGGAATGTGTCCCACAGCAGCTCTGTGGCCTTTGAGGAATAGCAGGGGCACACATCACGGCGCATTGCTTGCTTTCTGCATTGTAGGGGAGACCTGAAGCGGTTAAATTAGGAGTGCAAACTGGCTGGGGTTGGTTAAACAAACCAGTTTGATCAGAATGAAAGTTGATGAATTACCTGGGCCAGGAGGAAATTAAAATCAGAACTGGGACTGGAGGTGGAAGACATTGGGATCTTGCAGATCATGGGTGCTTTCCTGAAGAACTGCAGCAACTTCATAGATGTTACATAGCGTTGACCCAAAGTCCATCAAGTTTGAAGATACGCCATTTGGTGAAAAAAGAGTAGCGGAAAAGAAGGTGGATGGGAAAAGCAATGCAAGAAAAAGTGGCTATGCTATTGTAGATCTCCTCACCATTCACCTTTCATTTTCTGCTTATTTATACTATTTCCCTGTTGTTGGCTTTAGGTGTTTTAGACATATTGTATCTTAAAAATAAAGATGATAATGAGTTAAAACTTATGATTAATTTTTCATTCAAGCTACTTGACTTCTCTCAGTTCTTTCCCTGCATATACTTCTCCATATATTTCCAAGGGGGTAAAGCACATCAGAGGAGTGAATGAGCAGCAGGAGGGGCTGTGGCTCACAGAAGCCGTGTTGCCATTAGCAAGCACTGTAGCCCAGTAAGAGCAGATCTGTAGAGTGAAACCATTGATGCTGAAGACGTGATTTCCAGGACCTATGTCCTGCAAAGGTTTTATTATGTGCTGCCTTTCATCTGGTCTTGTGAACTGAACATCCAGGGGGAGTTGGAGCAGATAGACGTGCGCGGCCAATTCACTTTCATTGGAAGGGAAAGGAGCACAGGCACTCTTGGACTGCGCTATGATGCAAACCAAAGTGGAGAAGTTAGGAGATTCACTTCAGAAGCACGTTCCTGCTCTGAACTAAACCATCAGTATAGATGTACCCCACACATGGAGGTCTCTCTTCCCTGTTGGCCCTAGTATGTTCACTGTGCTTCAGCAAAAATAATGCTTTCTGGCCTCTGTGTCCATAAATATGATTCCTTTGTCAACAGTTTGTGCTTGGTTACTCTGGTAAGGGTAGGTGAGCCCCTGCACAAACTTTTGCAATGAATTAAAACCATTCACTATCCTGAACAGACGAGTTTCTGTCTTGGTTTCACCTTGGTATCCTAATATGCAAAATAAGGATAAAGCAATGAAAACTGCATAAATAAGAATTATGTCTTCCTGGAATACTATCGGGAAGAATACTTTTCTGTATCAGTATATATATATTTAAGGCAACTCAGTAAATACTGAACATGGGAAAATCAAGTTTTTTAAGGAATTAGTCCTGATATCCTCCACTAAAGAGAAAATAACTTTGTTCAGTATGGATAAGGAGGACGCCACTGGGGAAAAACAGGGCACTGAAGCACTCGGTTGTAGTAGCAAGGTCAGTGGTTCAGTCACGCACCGGCTCTAGAGCATTTGTTACCGTTATTAAAATGGTATGTTCCTCCCACATTGACAGGTTTCCTTGCTAGCATAGGCAACATCAATATTAATTTTGTAAATGTTTATCTCATGTAATGTATATGATTAAGACTTGTTTGGATGTTTTGTGCTGATTAAACTGAGACCTTTCTATGCCAACGGCCCTGTGGCATTGAGTTACTGTGAGAAAAGCAATGTGTGACAATGTTAGGAGAACCCGGCTGAACGTAAATACTTTCTCTAGTGCATTGGGTTTTCCCTAATTTTTTTTTTTTTTGCTAATTTTGTTGCTACTGCTAGTCCCATATACAATAACAGATTTGAATTATCAAATGCCAATAGTATATTTTCACTTACTGAGTCTGTAAGTGAAATGCCATTTATGGCATCCTTGGAATAATGTCCATTTCTTTAAGTTACACTTTCTGTAAGGTGGTAGATGTTTCCCTCTTGTCTGGTAGCATTAAAATTGCACTTTTGGGCTCATGTGACAAATGCTGTGAAATGCTCACTTTCAGTCAAGCTTCATTTTATGCTGAAAATAACAGAGGGAATTCACAGGTTCCTCAAAATATTAGCTCTTTCTAGGTGTCTTGGTAAATGAAAGCTGCAGGTCTTGGACTAGGCTCACTCTTAGTAAAAGTGTTCATTGAAATTGATGAGAACTGACCTTGATTTCATGGCATAGTCATTACCCTCTGGTAATCTAGAGACGTGAAAGGATTTGGGAGGAAGGAAATATCTCCCACTTTTATACATGTCACACTGCTGCAGCATGCATGAATCAGTAGCCAAGAAAAACATTTTTCTACTTGCCTGCTGAAGTGATAGCTAACATAAATTAATTTGGTTTACCCCTTCCGCCAAACAAGTCACAAAGACTTATAATCATCAACCATGATGAAGACGAATAGTTTTCAGATGCTCTTGAGTGTATGCAAATGTTTTATTGTTCAAGTAAACCACTACCATAATCTAATCCCTTGCTTGCAGAGGAAGGGGTTACTTCAGTTTGGGGAAAACTGTGCAATAGTCACTGCATGGGACTGAAGTGGGATTTTTGAGTCCTACTCCTTAGTCTGGCTTGTGGTCCAGGCCTTAATTTATTTGTTGGCAGGATTTGCATGTCTCAGATATTTCAGTGTTTGTCAAGCATATTGAAATCCTTAAACTTGAAGGCAAAGTATGACTGCAAATTCATTATTATTATGATTATGATTATGATTATGATTATTATTATTATTAAGGTTTCACAAAGTTAACTGTGACTTATTTGGGGAGTTTTTTATTGTTTTTATGGATCATGGTTTTGTAAGTAATTTCTTGCTTTAAAATGTGATGACACTGATTTCTGTTTCACTCTAGTTACAAATGATACCAGCTATTCTGCATTAGCTATGACCTTTAGAAAAATAACTGATGAACTTATTCATCTCAACCGTTACTGTACATGTCCGGTTTTATTTGCCCCTGTATGCTATGTATAAAAACACAGTGTGTGAGTGTGTCTATTTGTGCATTTGCAGCAATTGGAATTTTTTATTTAGTGATGCGGAGAAACTACCCTGCACTGTGGGTTTACGGGTAAAGAAAGAAAAAGCACGGGACCCGGTAACACCCCTTACACTTGTAAGTGTGACCGCTGTGGGTGGGTAGGTATGAATGCCCTCTTTAATTTAAAACTCACCAAATTGTTGATTTTTACCATCTGTGAGAGTGCCAGTGTAACAGTCCGTCCATCAAAGCACCACACGAGCAGCCAGTTGCGAGATGCGTTCCGTGTGCTGTAACACGGGCAGTCCCCCCCATATTTATGGAAGAGCTTTCCCAGAGCCAAAGCTGACTCCAGGATCACATCTAGCTTTTTAAGGCCCATTGTAATAGAAACTGTAGGATCGGCAGAGTAAAATAAGTATATCTCTTAAAATGGCCTTTCTTGTTTACTATTCAGGGTGTTTTCCTTGGAGAGTTCGTATTAAACTTCGCCTGCAAAGAATTCAGCCTTGCCTAATATTATAGCAGCTCGGCGTTCAAAAAGCTGTGCTGCGAGCGCTTGCAGAGGCGAGCTTGGTGCACCAGATGGTCTTTTCCTGTTCCTGAATCTTTTCATGGGTTTATGCACTATCAAAAGTAAAACCCTCTTATCAGCCACCAAAAGGCCTGGTATTATTTTGGCCATTATAACAGGTAGTCACATAATATAGCGTAACTAATATCAGGGAACTTTCACAGACACCGAAATTTTACTGGGTGTTAGGACAGGTGATTAAGGTTAGCTTGTGCCTGTTAACGCAGGTTTCGCTGCAATAGTAATCTAACCGCCATACAGTCCCTTTCATCTACGGGATCCCAGAGCGCTATGCAAACCTAGCAAATTGGTATGAAAAACTGTATGGTGATCACTTCATACACGCCTGGAGTGAAATGCAGCAGCTGTTCGACAGCATACAGTAATATCCCCAAACTCTTTAGAGCAGGCAGTGATGAATGCTAAAAAATCAAAGACAGATTTTTTTTTTTCAGAACTGGGTGTATTAAAGTTAGCTGCTAAAACACCTTTTTGGCAGCTAAATCCCAGTAGGTGGGCCTGGCTTTCACAGGTGAAGAGGGCTGGCATCTATCCTGAAATCCGTAAGAGCTGCGGGAAATTCAGTATTTCAGAAAAAAACAGGATCTGGCCATCCTGGAATTCTGATCTCAGCACTGCTAATAACCTTTAACATGACATAATATTCTTCATAAGAGAATTCAGATAACACATTCTGAAAGTTTTAACCTTTGTGTGAAGTTAACATGCTCTTTCATGCCTCTTATTAACACTGAAAGCAGCTTTGCCCCAGAAAATACAAGAGCAACAAAAATCCCCTTGGAACATGGTTTCATGGGGCTCCCACTTTAAGGGAAGAATGATAATGGGGAAGAAAAATATATTTTTCTCCTCAGACCAAATCACAAATCAAATGAGGGACTAAAAACAACATTTTGTCTGGTTTGATATTGATATGCAATACACCATGAGGAAATAAAAGTCCATGCTTGCTACCTATCCTCACCAGAACTGGTGGTTTCGCCATTACCTGGCAAGCCCCACGGTCATGCCGTGCTTCCAGCTCGCAGAAGGGATGGGTCTGTTCTCTGGTCTTCCTGAGTGATTTTGAACAGGCAATCTCCAGTGCCCCAGCAGATGCCATAGCCATAGGGATAGGTTATTTTCTCTCTACTGATGACGTCCTGCTTTGACTCATAAAGGGAGAGAAATTGTTCACTTTATCAATCAGACAGAGGAAGAAATTTAATACTGGACCTGCTTTGTCTAGATGAAGGACTTCCACCGCAGCATCCCCCTTCCATCACAACAACATTTTGTAAGTTTAACCTTCATTTCCAAGACTCTCATTAAAAGCGCCTAAAAGCCGAACACTTTTAGAAGGGTCACATCAAACTTTTCTTTCCACCTGAAGCGTTTTTTGTCTAGTTAATTATTTCATCATTTTTAAAAAAAAACCTCTCTCGTTTCTGTTTCAGCAGAAGAAATTCAGCAATTCAGCCCAAAACCGGGAGTAATTCCAGTTGCCTCAAAAAAAAGGGACAGCTGAACTCCCCCAGATATACACCTTGGCAGGGTCCAGCTGCTCCAGGTCTCAAAGAGTCTGAGCCCACCTGAGGGTGGGAGGACATGCGTGAAAGAATACAGCTCTGGCGTCTAGGGGGAGAAAGGGAATGTACTGGACTGCTGGGAGCTATTCGTCGTAAAGTTTAGTTGTCTCTGCCTGACTAATGATAACTAAGGGACAGACTCCAATCTGAAATGTGCACTGGTGTGTGTCTTGAAAAATACACTACAACGAAGGAGTGCATTTATCAATATATTCCTCACTGTTCACCCTACCTTTGGTCGAGGTCCAGCTTATTTTGCAAAAAGATCTAACTAATAAAGATCTGAATATAATTAGTCTGGAATTAGTGAAATAGCTACAAAGCAGAGGAACAGTTAATGGTCTGGTTTACTGATTTATCTTCCTGTAAAATCAATTTTGAGCTCTTCTTATTAACAAAATGTTCACTTGTAATGAACAATAACTAGTGCCAGCAATACAGTAGTTGAAAGAATATTTTGCAGGCAAAAATAAGCCATATACATAAGAAATATTATAGCACTTTGATGTAAATGAATTGTTCCCTTAATAATTGATCAGTGGATGATGAGAGGAATACACCTTATACATTAAATGCTATGACTGACACAGCAGATAAGATCACTACTGCGAATATATCATATATCACTTAATTTTTTAGTCAGTTAGCATTTTCAGAAAGAACTTCCTGTGTGTAAAAATAGTTAACAATCCTCCATGAATCATTTTAACACAATATTTAATTGCAAAGGAAAGTAACAAAGTACCATTATTTGTATTTCTACATGTCTGTCCCAGTTTAGCTTTTCTTAAAAATTCAAATGTACGACATTCATAGCACTGTAAAATATTTTGTTGGGGACACACTTCAGCAAACATTTTGTCACCCAGAGACGCAGCTGTAATTCTTGGAGAATATTAACACACAGGCTTTATTCTCGAGCCTGGGAGAGTGTCATCCTGACCTCTGTTTACTGCTATTAAACATAGAAGATTTACTTTGAAGCATTCATTTAAGGAAGTGAGTTATTATTCCTTTGCTTGACCTTAGCCTATAGTATATATATCATGAGGTTCCAGAAGACCATCATGCACAAGAAATTGGTCTACCAAAAGATAAAGTTTAAAACAACCTTAAAATATTTTCAAAATTGGAGACAGGCATTATTGCTTATATCCTCATCACCTGCCAGCTAAATAAGCATTTGTATATGCTGAAAATATATATATTTAAAACCTGTCATTTTATATGTAGTAATCCCTAATACAGGTACCTTGAAAGGAATCCTGTTGTTGAAGTTAACGTTATGCGAGCTATTGCTTATATTTATTACTGGGAAAACATTATTTTTAAAAGCATGTGAAAAAATAGTTTTCAAGCTGTTTCCTTAATGAACTGGAAATAGTAACCCTGTCAAATGTAATACAAAAATAGTGTTATAAGCCTATGGCATCTATTTATTACTGGAGAACAAAAGCCTTCATCCATTTCCTTTAGAGAATGACATTTTTGTAATTCGCTGCCCATTTCATTTGTTCTAAAAGGACTTCGTAGGTTGACAAATATCCCACAGAAATGGCTTCTGATGCTTGATAGGATAATGTGCAGCCCCTTAGGACAAGGGCAAAGGCAGCAAACTTATCATCCTTTAGTTTAGCTTAGCATGGGTCAGTAACAGCGCCAGGGGTGACAGAAGATGTTAAAGTGTGGGAAGCAAGAACTAAGAGCTGTAGGAGGGTAGTTTTTATAGTTTATCCTTTCTTTCACCATGACGCTGCAGAGACAGCTTGAATCACATTGTTGATTTGGTTCACTGCACGCCACGCTAACTGCTCCAGTAGGAGGAAAAAAACACTTACGGGTCATTTTCCCCAATAGTGTGTGACATTTCAGCACTTATCCTATAGGAGGAGGAAACACATGTTTAATATTTTAGCTTGAAGTTAATATTTTAAAGATGCATTATCACACTTGGAGGTCTGGTGTGACAAATTTGAAGATTATTGTAGTTCTACCAATGTGAAGATTTTGGAGGAGAAAGTGTTCTGCATGCTTAATTGTCCTCTACATTTTGTTCCGAATTTTTTTCTCCTGCAAAGCAGGATAAGAATGAGCATTTGGCTCCTGTGGAGTGCACGTTTTAAAAACAACAAACTAGACTTTAAAACCGTGATGGTGGCTTTCATTCATCAAGAGCTGAAAACCACTTTAGAATTGTCATTTTAGAAATGTGTTTAACAGAGTCAGGTCTTCCTCAGTGATTATTACTTAGTCATAGATCTTGTAAACTTTGGGCTGATCTAGTGAGACTTTCCACGCAAAGATTTTCTGCTAAAGCCAGTTGGAGTGACAGAACATAATGAGCGAAATCATGCCCTTGTTCTAAAATTTGCAGCTAGTCTTAGAGTAACTAAACCAGCTACCCCTGCAAAATATTTTTCCACCTTCAGGTTCCTTAGTTTCTATTCAGTACGCTGGAGTAATAAAAAGCATACTCTTTTTTTGTTCCCTGATTAAAAAAGTTTTCACAAACTGCAGCCAAATACAAGGATATTCATAAGGCAAATCTCGTACTCCTGTAAATCAACACTGATTGTTTTGGATGAGGATGTACGTAATTATAAAGTGCTGTGATAAACCAAAATTTTGTACTTAGGTTTGCAGACATTAGAAGAAAACCAGTCTCAGCCAGTTTACTCAACAGTTCAAATATGCTTTGCTTGAACTAAAAAAAAAAAAAAAAAGATAACTGTAACTAACCCTAACAAAGATTGCACACATGGACATCTTTGGGGTTTTTCTTCTGGATAGTTTTTTAAGTGCACTTAAAGATCTTTTCCGAAATAACTTGAACCCTGAGGTTCTGTGTCACTTGGACACCGGCATCCTGAGTGCCAAACATCTGCACAGGCTGCAAACTCCATCAAAACACCTAAAGCTCCTCCTGGAGTGGTGGGACTTGAGGTCTTCTTGAAAAGTCTGTTCTGATTAAATGTGATTTAGGTTTTTAAGTACCAGGAACACCTCTGATAATGAGATGTAGGATTCTAAACCACAAAGCCACTTCTGAAAATTTATGTTAACTCTTTTTTTCAAAATGTCTCCTTTTTTTCAAGCGAAGGAAGCAGTTTTGATAACTCATGCACTGTGGTGGAGGGGGAACCTGATCTTTGATCGTTTTCACAGAACTTCCACTCTTCTGGAGCAAAATTGAGGCAACACTTTAACCTACATGACCAAGGTTCAGACTGCGGATTTGTGAGTACTTTGTACAGTTGTAATAAACCTTGCTGGAACATTTTAATATGTCTACTGCAAGAAATACATTTCTTCTAAAGGTCTGCCAATAATCATTCTTTAAGTGCTATCCGGAGAGTACAGCTTGCAAATGCTCCCGGCCTGCACCAGACACACCCACTACATATTAATTACAGAAACTGTCTTCGCTGCAATAGTGTTTCTGGTTGGATCAGGTCTGTTTTACAAAGGAAGTGGAATAATATGTTGGTGTAATGTATGATCTGAATTAATGTATTTTTAAGAATCAAATTATCCTGATGTGAGAGCCCCTAAAGGGACTGATACAGCGGAGAAGGACTGAAAGTTTTGACATGGTTTAATGAGCTGTATGCTAACTCCACCTGAGTAATTAACAGTCTTGACAGTCCTTTTGAACAGTGATATTCTCTGTAAGGATGTTTAATGCTCTGAGTATCAGCAGTGCAAAAGCCAAGACAGAGGCAGATCTGACTAGGGATTTTTTTGTCAAAGGAGTTTTGACTATATATTTTTTTTCTCTTATGAATCATTAAAGCAAATACTTTCAGAAGCAGTAGCTAATTTTTCTGTAGTTTTATTTTTAAGTGCTCAGTTATACACCACTTTCCCACAAGTTGTAGAGATGTCAGCTCGCATTCCTTAAAAATAAAAATATGGATGCAAAGTGGCCCCATCCAACACAACCATGTACAAACACTCTTCTGTGAGTAAAAGATAAATGATTCTGTGGCAAGCAAATTCAATTCATGCTTTGTTGTAATTGTTAATATGTGCTAACATGCATATCATCTTATAAATCATTCTTTTAGAATTAAAAGAAAATTGTTTTGTACCCAGAAACAAAGAAATGATAATATAATTAGATGCAGAGGCCACATCACTATTATTTTTTTTTCTTAACCAAAGCAATACCCCAAAATGGAGGAGCACAAATAATCTAGGGAGATTTCTAATGAATAACAAGCTTGGACAGACCATTAACAACTGACCAACGTCCCCCAAAACTTCCTGTCTTCCAGGTAGTGGAGTCCTGACCAATTCTTTTCCATGCCAATGGAAGGAGAGGCAAAGAAAGGCAGAGCCTGTCAGTTGCATAAAATATCGAGATGAACATTAAGAAGTGCCTTTTATTTTTTTCCTACACTTTATTTCTCTTATTTTTCTCTTTTCCTTTAATTTTTATAAGCTAAAATTCTTGATGAGTTGTATTCGTATATCATGTAAATCTGTACATGTTGATGGCTGTAACTTTTCTGCTTAACAGATTTTACTCCTTACTATGCCTGTCACTGGTTTAAGCAATCTGTGTGTAATTGATTTCTTCAGTAAAACAGATAACATTTGCTTAAAGCTCCTCTGATGGCTTTACAGCCTCTACATTAGCAACAGCACTTCCATCTCCACTGGCATTCTAGTAAAATATAATTATTATATATCCATCACCGAAAGACGAAAAAGTGAGCGGGGAGAGTCAGTGCTGCATTTTCCCTGAGTTCACCATGGCCTGAGCATCAGATTGTTCAGCTCTTACTGCGGTCACACTAAATGACTGTTAATGCTGTCCCTCTCCCTGGCCCCCTGCCATGCAGTTTTCTATTCACAGATTTAAAACCAGAACCGATGATATTTCTGATTCAGAAATAAATAGGGCTTTAATTGCCTTGCAGGTAAATTGACTTATTTTTAACTTCAGCAGAAACTTTTCTCTAATAATAGGTAAATAAATAAATAAATAAATAAATACAGGATTTATTTTGTGCAGTATAAAATAATGACTTTTGCATGTTCTACTTCAGATAATTAAAACAAAACAAAATGTAAAACCATCCCTCAGGACAAAATGTTTTTGCCTGGAAAGGACATAAGAAAGGGAAAAGAAGACAGATGCATGGAGGAACTTAATTGTAGCACACAGCGAAGACTCGAGGGACTGCAATGTGGCCTCACTCTTCTCGCCAGCGTTCTGTGGTTTGCAATTAGGCACCAGTGTGCTGGACAGTGGATGTTTCCTACAGAGAAAGGAAAGGCTGCACACCAGAATTTTTAAGAGGTTTTATTATTATATCCAAAGCAATCACTATAGACAGATTTTTTAAAAATGGACTTCCCCAATTTAGCACATGTGATGAAATAAAATCTCCACCTTCCAAAGATGCGTGAGGGATTTCAGTGACAAGACAGGTCAGGTTGTAACAGACAGTGCACAAACTCTATTCTCTTTGCTTGCAATCTACTCGCTTTCAAAGAGGGGGAAAGTTGATTTTTTCCTCCCTTTCCTTGTCTGTTCCTCTTTCTTACCCTAAATAACGAACATACTCGTGACGAGTGAAGGTCATTCTCATCAGCCACAGAATAAGGAGCTCTTGAAAAGTAATATTACTCCTTCTGAGCTGTATACAGGAAAACACAGAAACACATGCTTTACTTGGGTGTACGCCTCGTGGGTATAAATGATTTTCTGGATTGGGGCCAGAGTGCTCAACACCTTACGAGGTCTATCCCCAGGTGAATACTCTGGGGGTGATCACCTGAGACTGAATTCTGCCATCTTTTGCCCATTACCAGTATCTCAGCATGTTCCTGCTGCTGGGTGCCCCCAGCCTGGGTTCTCCGCCCAGTCACCCTGGCTGTATGCACACAGGGCGGTGATGAAGGCAGGTGGGAAGCAGTTGTTGTGTGTGTTTGTGTGTGTGTGTGTGTATGCTATTCCAAGAATAAATATTTGCAGCTCAGGGAGTATCCTGCAGAAATACCTTCCCTTCTCCCCCTGCTTTTCCTTTGTTTTTATTTTTTTAAATTTGAGCTTTCTCTTCTTGTGTGTGTTTTAAATGAGAGAAAGCTGTGTGCTGCAAGCTCGCAAAGTGATTATTTCTCAAATCCGGGATGTCAGGGGAGAGCGAGGGTTCTAAGCAAGCTGAATAAATAGAATATGCAGAATGTTAAAACAAAAAACGGTGTGTTTCATATTGATGTGGCAAAACCGGTCTGGAAAATTTAGATCCCAGTTGAGATCTGACTCTCACATGTGTCTTGTAGATGTACTCTAAGGCAGAGCTACATTTCATTTTCATAGAACAAATATGTCTGATAAAAACACTTGGAAAAGTCACTGGGCTGGGAAGTGGAGGATGGAGCTAGTCCAGCATGTAATATTTTAGATTTTGTTTCTTACTTAATTATTTAACTATTCATTCACTATAGGCAAAGATCTGTGTTGGTTAAAACATTAATACTTTAAACAGTAAATTTTTCTTGTCTTTCACTGAAAAGATGTCTGATGTGGTTTGGTGTGATACAATTTTACATCCCAAATAAGTTCTTAGGGAAATGTTATAGGCTGGTTTAAAATGACAGTACTGAGGGGTTTTTTTTTCCCTTCAGCTTGCAGAAGGTGCTAAAACAGTGATCCTCAGCTGTGAGGATCTCAAAACCTCTTGCTCAGAATTAAGATTCATGGCAGTTTAGTGAGAGCAGAAAAGATCTCTGTGTGAGAGGCAGCTGATATTTTTCTCCCACCATAAATCTTGATTTCAAAACTCTGATTTCAGAAGTGGGAAAACTGAAGCCCAAAGAGCTTAAGGGGAAAACTTAAAAGCACTTATTTGGCCTAGATTCAACAGTGTTAAACTAGCTTAGATACTTGGGCACCTAAATACCACCAACTCTCAAAGACTTTCATATTATGAGCTCTGAAAAATTAGAATATGCAGATTTGATCATATTGCCCCTTTGGCAAGGAGTATTCAGGCTGAAAGTATGTGAGGGGGAGAAGATGGCCAAGATCTGATCCGAACACATCAGTGTAACTAAAGACGCATTTTAAAACTGATTTAATTATATCAGTTAAAGAACTTGGCACAGTCGCTCTTAATTCATCTTGCTTCTATTGATTTAGCTAGAAACTGCAGTCTTAAAGTGTATGGAGCTGTTTGGTGTGGAACCTGCCTGACTTCTCCTTGATTTTTAACAGATTGCAGAAATGATGCCTCCTGGATGAGAGTAGACATTGCCCAAGGAGCCAGGCAAGACTTCCCTCTGCCTCCTTCTCCTTCTGCCTGAAATGTATGCAGTGTTGGACTTGCCATCACTTTATGGCTATGTCAGCAGTCCTGACACAGCAGCAGGTAACGCAGCCATTTGCTTCCTCTCCAATATGGGAAGGGAGAATAGAGAGCCTTTACTGCACAATCCACATATCAGACCTCACTATTGTTGCTACCAAAGCATGGCCAAAATGTTTATTTATAAAAATAAAGCGTGCATCTACTGCTTGAGGATTGCTGAGCCACACTGAAGAGCAACTTCAGTCACTCTGGATTGCATCTGGTCCTTGTTTTGGTTTGTCCTTCTCCATGTCCTCATCTGCCATATGCTTGTCTACCATATGTCTTAGCATTAGCCAGCAAACAGCATCCCCAAATCAACAAAATGCTGTAGCTGAGGGCCGTAGGAGGTGAAAGTGTGGGTCCTGTTGAACCTCTGTCACAGGTTTCTCATCCTTGCTCTATGTGTTTTAAAGGGTGTGAGTAGAAGGTGTGAATGTAAGTGATCAGTTCTTAAAGCTGATGGATTGTAGTCTATATTGCTCATCATAAACTAAGAACCCTATTTACGCTGAGGATAAAATTGCACATATCTGAAAGTAACCTGGCATTATGACCACAGACACATTTTTTAAACTGTTTAAAATAGTTTTATTCTCCCTGTTAAAAGACTCCCTAGGCTGGAACAATCGATGTGTACTTTAATCCACAAGCCAATTTTGTAACGGATAGCTGCTATCACCTTTTTCACTCCTATCCCTACGTGGCTTACACAAATCATAGCTGAGGAAAGATATTCTGTGTATGTTAACTTGCAACCCGATTCTCCCTGCTAAAGAAACACCTTTACTAAAATTTGTGGAGCAAAGAAGCTGTCTCACTGCCTCTGGCTCTCTGCACCAGCAAAAGCTGTCGCTTTCCCTTTCAAAGATGGGGAAAAAGGCCAAAACATACATGACAGCTTGTTTAAATGGGACTTCAAATATGTTTAAGGTCATATTCTCCGTTTTGATGGAGTTTTTCTCATTGAAAAAAAATTGTTACAATTCTGAGGCTTCAGCATTTGTTAAATTCTTTCATGAGCCTAGAATTGCTACAGAAACAGACGTTTAACCTCTCCTTCCTCATTGAGACATTCAAGAAACATCTTTTCTTAGACCCAAAGTTTTATTGGTCTGTGCAAGAGTAAAAAATGTAGATATTGATGTTCAAGCCCAGTTCCTCCTGAGGGCCTGTAGGTAGCAAGCACTTGCTGGTGGACAACGAGTGCAGTAAATAAAAGTTATTCAAGTCTGGACACTGTGTGGCTCATTTCCTTCTTGGAAACTCACCTGAGACTTTCCAAGAGATCCCTGAACTAGTAATGACTCTTTCCACTTTTCCGTTATTTTTTAGAAGTGAGTTATTCCAGGTGTCTGTTACCTCTTTGATCTCCTTTGTCCTTCCCAGGAATTCAATTGGAAAGCACAGAGCTATTTTTCATTCTCATACCTAACTGATAGAGGAAATTATGCAGCAGAACCATTAGGAAGAAATTTTATTCCTGTGTTCTTGGTTTTTGGTTTTTGGTTTTTTGTTTTTTTTTTTTTTCCCCCAAGGAAAAAATCTCTGATATATTTATTCTATTTAATTTTTAAATTTAGCGAGGAACTTTTTAATTGTTACTTATTTCCCTGAGCAAGCCTTGAGTAATGCCTGTTCTAGTTGCCAGCGAGAACCTGTTGCTAATGTTTCTTTGTCCTGCCTTGTGTCACAACCCTTATTATCATCATTCATTCTTCTTCAGTTCCTCTCACCTGTTACATCGTGTTTTTTCAAAGGAGGGTCTGACACATAATGTGGGGTTTTTTTGCTGTCTCATCAAATTGGGCACTTAGCCTTAGATAGGAAAAGAATACTAATATTAAACAACAATAATAGAAGTCTGAAGTTTGGCAGTTCAGCCACTTTTGAATTATCCCCACAGGGAGACAAAAAAGCCACTAGATTTTTTTTTTACTATGTTGTTCAGAAAAGTTGAGGGAACGAGGATTACTTTTTAATCTTCCCATAAATCCAAAATGGCTGAAGGAATTTTGCTCAAACTTTTTAAAAAATCACTTTGGGAACAAATCAAAGTATGCTTTTTAATAGTAACCATGTAATCTACTGTAAAGAGGTTGACAACTGAATTGAGAAGTGGAATTAAATTTAAAAATGTGTTTGAGTGTGCTATCCTTCTCTGCAATGGCAAGAAATTTTTTCATAGCATATGTCCAATCTTTCACTTAAAAAGGCAACTAGTGTCGAACCTGCTATTTTCTTGATGAATGAAAACAGTTTTCTGCTGTTGAACTGATAATAGGCTTTTATTATACGAACATGAAGACATCTTCAGCAAATCTATCAAGAATCCAGTATGTAAGTAGAGTATACAAGCTATCTACTGGCACTTTTCCCAGGAAACTGATTTATCTTTTCAGCAACAAATAGCAACTGCTACTGCTTAATCGGGCAATATTTGTGAAATGTCATTTTAATGGGGACACACTCAGTCAGTGTCAAGTGACTTAAGTGATGTTTTAAGTATGAAATTCCATGCTGAGATTCCCACTGATCACTAAAAAAGTGTGATGATTCAGCTCTGGTATTTCAAGATGGAAACTAATATTTAACCATAAAAAGAAAGAAATGGAAGACAGAGTTGCCTTGGGTTAAACCCTGAAATTTGGCTTAAAGTTAAGGCATATGTCACAATGCAGAACTGAATTCTCTTTCATTATCTTTTAAGCCTTGTGTAGCACAGGCTGTGTTCTGTTTTGTTTTGTTTTAATGCAAGGGCAACCAACCCAAATAAAGATGGATAGTTTGGTATATGAAAATTTCACGTCTAGCCAAGCTGCCTTTTGTGGATGATATGATTTTAGGAAAAAAATCTATTGATCTTAATGTAAAAGTGAAAAAACAAATGAAAAATCCTGAAGTCTGGGTTATGTAAGATGATCTGAGCTTCCCTTGTGGCCTTAGAAATGTGTGAATCTGCTCAGCTGAGAACATCACATAAACCCATTTCAGCATGGCCATGCAGCTAGCTGTCTGACCTCAAGTTTAAATGTACTGTGGACTCAACCATGCATTGGTGCATCAGTATTCATTTGGCCTGCCTATACAGTTTCTAGCTTCTGTAAAAACCAGGGGGGAAAAATGTCACATGTTCCATAACTATAAAACAAAGATGAAACCATCAAGGTTGATTAAAACTTACCTCCTGAGTCTACACTGAAATCGATTAGAAGCTTTTCCAGTCAGGTACTGCATCTGAGGTGGGAGGTGACAATGACTAAGCACTGGTCTGCACCTATGGTCTCTCTGGGATTAGCTGTTGTCCCTGGTGCTCTGCCTCACGAGCACTGGGTTGCTGCATTAGCGCCCATTAGACTGCATGAGGTAGGTACTAGGGTCGAGTAAGTATAAGAGACTGAACTGGTCATGCAGACATGACTTCTGAGTAGAGGCTTTTACAGTTGCTTCTTGTACAGAATGAAGGAAATGTAAATTACCTCATACTAATTAACTTGAGACAAGTGAAACAGGAAATAAACCTGAGGGTGTGTGATGAGGACTTGTAAGACAGTACCTTTTCGCACAGATGGAGAAGAAAACTCACTCTAGTGCAGGCCTCCTCAAAGCCATACTCAACAACAGAATTCTACAACAGAAGACTTTGTATCCCATGAGCTGTCACAGTTTCAGTTGATATTGAAGAGACAGAATTAAGGTTGTTGTAAGGATCTTTCATGAATTTTTCTACCACTGTGATTCCACAAAGAATCAAGTTCTTTATCATAAACACCTCCTTAAAGGCCAAAAAATACATTTTGTGCTCATAAACTTAGTCACGCAGTGGAAAAAAAAATCAGGGAGCTGTTTATGCAGAGAGTTAGAATTAGACACACAAAACTATGATACTTAGACATCGGGGTTTTTTCCAAAAAAGTAAATGTATGTTGTTATTTTATAAAAAATAGATATGATTAAAATATACTTGCTTTTTGCTGTTTTTTAAAATTTCTCTTAAGGCATCAGTATTCTACAAAGATGCCGTCAAGAACACTGAGTGTTATTAAATAATTCTATAAAATTTGTGACACAGATTATCTCAGTAGAATATTCCATGCTTTGTGTTTTCCCTGCTTCTAATACTCTAAGGTGTACTTGTTAAGATGAATGAAGCCTAATTTTCTAAGTGTTTAGGCTAATACCACTACTGTATTTTCCATTGTGACAATAGAACTAGGAATACAAACAAAAATATTGTTGAACATCAGATCATGAGGCAGAATCCTAATGCTGTGAGCTTACACACTAACATGATGGAAATATAATACTGCAGAAACAGTGAACATACTGAAATAAAAATAAATTGTATCCTCATCCTATTATTTTAGGACTTTCTAAGAAGACTCTGTTAAAGTAAAAAGGCCTATCATGACACTAAAATTGATATCCCTTTTAAAGATTTTTGTTAGTGTTAATGTATGTGAGAAAATATCTTGACCATAGATGACAATCAAGTCCATAGTATTCAATTTGAATGCTTTGTGTAGGAAGATGTGTATTTTACGTAGGCATGTTAAATAAGCTGAAGTATAAACAAATGTGGTTATAATTTTTAATGAAAATTTCCTGGGGAGAGGAGTTGGTTTAATAGCCTGGAGGAATGAAATGGGGTCCTTCCGCTCTATTTTTAAGACTGCAGCTTGTGTACTTCTGCATTTGCTTGATTTCCATTGATTTTAGTTTTTTTTAATTCCCGAGAAGATGAGAATGGAAGAGTTTGGGTTTTTTCTGATCAGCCTCATTTTGATCCCTGGGAAAACCATGGACCACGTTCTCTTTGAAGACTTTTCTAGGCACAAGAAGGAGAAGGTGGTGACTGATAATAGTCCACATGGATTTACTAAGGGTAAATCAGCTTCAGCTTCCTGGTTGCCTTCTAAAATGAAATGACTAGGTCTGTGGATGACAGAAGAGTGGTGAGTGTCATCTATCTTCGCTTTACCAAAGCTTTCATCACAGTATCCCACAGCATCCTGGTGTCCAAACTGGAACATTTTGGTCTAGATGGGTGAACTGCAAGGTGTATGAAAAATAGTCTGTACCGCTAGACTCCCAGTGCAAAGGTGGAGTTCCTTGGGGTCTGTCATGGGACACGTGCTCTTTAATGTCTTTATCAATGACCTGGAGATGGAACGGCAGACTATGCACTCTCATGAAGCCTGCTGACAGAAGCAAATGGGGGACGAGTTGAACTACTCAAGGATAAGGAGCCTTTGAATAGCCTGGTGGTAACCTCATGAATTCAACAAGGGCACAGCTGGGATGGTAGAACTCCATTGATATCCCAATGATAGTTGAAAAGATTTTTGATTGCTATTTGTTGCAATATTTTAATTCCATGCTTTAGGCTTCAGCAGGTGCCCTGAAAGTGTGAGGTAATAATTCCTTAAGAAGAAAAAATTGTTTTGGTTTGGTTTTCTGAAGAAGTAGACCCTGCCTTTGCCTTTACTATTGACACATTGTGCCACATCTATATGCTCTGAACCAGCCTGATCAAAAGTTTGAAATGTGAATTCATACTTCTGTCTTCTAGGTCAGGTTGACAGGAACCTCTGGGGTTTCCTTTTTAGCTTTTCCTTACCAACCAGAAGCAATTAACTTATGGGGATTATCTGTGCATTAACATCTATCAAATTCCCTGCTATCACATGGAACAAGGATATTGATCTCTCCTCTCCTCTCTCCTGTCTTTTTGTGGCAAATTATTATTTGTGGCCTTGACTCATTTAAGTAAGAAGAAAAAACCACCTACTTCTCCCCACTGACTGCATAGGAGAATTTAGGCACTTACTTACTAATGAGGGTTGGTACACTGGGCGCTTTAAAATTAGATTCAAGTTAAGTGCCTAACCTGGGTGAACTTGATCCCACCCTCAGTCATTAATGGCTTATAATGATATTCATTTTACAGAAAAGCTCACTTAGAATGTATGTTAGCAAATTCTGTCTGAAATTTTTAAAAGCAGCACAAGTTACTTGGATGGCTGTTCTCATTCATTTAAATGAACTCGTAGGCAGCTGTCAAAAGATATTCTTCAGGACAGAGGGCATCATTCTTCTGTTTCTACAGTGCCTTGGCAGTGCAATCCTAGTCTGTGACCAGGCCTTCTGTATGTTCTCTGCAATATGTGTAGTACTACGACTCATAGTATAAATAAGATGGTAAATCTGTTCATTAGTGAGGGAAATGTTTCTTCCTATAATCTGGCCAGACAGAAAATGAGAAAACACCTTGTTTAAAAACAGAGAGAAGAAGCGCCAATTTTTAGTTCATTAACTTGGTTAACTTTGTTTAACATTATATTTTCTGTAGTTTGCAATTTGAGAAGCGAACAGGTTAATTTTGTCTCTGAGGTGGTAAACTTGGCTTCCATACACTTGTGACATAACTTTAAGTAAAATATGGCATGCAAAAGTAACTTAAAGAATAAAGAGATTAAAATACCTGACACTCAGAAGTTATGAAATTCCAAACAGTTGTCAATCCAAGCATTCCTCTGAATCTCTAAAAGTATTCTTTGTCATGAAACCATCAGTTTAAACAATCACACTTTAAAAAATTTCCTTATTAGTGCATGGGTTGGACAATGGCCACTGAAATAAGCTACTTACACTTTCCTTGGTTCTTGTCCTTTGTCTACTTTCTTCACAGTCTCTTGTCCAAGGCAATGGAAGTCAGGTGGAGTCTTTCCGCTGGTTTCCAGGGCATCAGATCACTTCCCAAGTGAGATGGTAATCCAGGCGCTGGGAGGAGAGACACACACCAGCTGTAGGTCAGGGGAAAAGAAGGTGAATTACCCTGTTATTTCTTGGGATTTTCTGCATAAGTGATTCTCAGCATAACATATGTACTCTGGAGCTAGTGTGTCGTTATCATGAATCCATTTGGCTTTCATTGTAATGGCTGTGATCATCAATCCGATTAGTACTCATATAGATGTCAATGATGTTCCATCACAATTTATTATTAGTTAATGAACACCTATATTAGGCTCATACTACACTCATTTTAAAAACTGCTTAAAAGGGTTAGCTGTGAAATTTAGTGGCAGCCAAGTTCTGTTTCTCAAATCAGTCCTCAGGTTCCTGCAAGGCTTCTCTCCGAGAGTGAAAGCTCAATGTCTGTCAGATCCCTGCTAGGGGGTGGAGACAGAGATCTTAGAGCCCTGCTTTTGGGCTGGGAATGATGCAAACCCCACTTGAACAGTGCTCTCCAGCTCCTGGGCTCCTTCTGCCTCCATCCTCTGCTTGCCTGCTCGGCCAAGAGGCTACCAGCCTGGGGCCCCATGCAGTGCTTTTGCACGTAGTGAGAAGCAGGCAAGGAAGCTGTTTCCCAGGAGCAGGGACCAGAAGGACCTTGATTTTGTGCCAGTGGTTCTCCCAGGTATGATGGAGGAGCCAGCTGCTGTGCACACCCAGCATCCAGTTCATCTCTTGCTGCCATGCCCTTGCTGTCGTAGGAGTCAGGCTGTCACTGACAGAGCCAGGAGACACTGCCTCCAGAGAAGAAAGCTGCGTAGTTGTCCCTAATCAAGGAGGTACCTGACTCACAATAGACTTTTCCTCATAGAAAGCAAAGGTCTCGCCAGTCAGCTGGTCAGCACTGGCTTGCCTTTGCGTGGTGCCCTGCCTGTTGCCATTTAATAGAGATTGAAAACCAACCACAAAAGACACATTTTTAAAATCATTTTTTGAAAAGAGCTTCAGTTTAGATTCATTATCCTTATTTTTGATATTTTTTTAAAATAATTTTTTATCATTATTGTTTTCTGTCCTGGGCAGCCACCTTTGGGATCACTGGACCCTTGCAAAGTTTGGTTTGGGCAATAGTTTTGAATGGAAACATAGGAAACATAGGCAAAGAAGTTGTCACAGGGGTGGCTCGTATATTTCGTTTGTATCAAAATAAATGAGGAAATAATATGTGACGTTTGCCTATCACTGCTGATATACAAATCATTGGGCGTATGTCTGCTGGTATTGTACATGAATCACTTTGCATGAAATTATTAATGCTCAGAAATCATGACAGTGAAAGCATCTGCGGTTTTGATAGGAGAGCAGAGGCGTGCACGCTCAGTTATGGCTATAGGATGAGGCTGTTTTACGGTGCTTCATCAGCCTGACTCTCCCTGAGCCCAGGGCACTCTCTGCATGTCTCCCAGCTGCAGCTTTGCTCTACTTCCACCAAATCAGGCACTGGGCCCTTTTGGCTCGCACCCTAGGACAGCAAGGGCTTTCTTATCTCCAGAGGAGTTCCCTACCTACTCCTTTGATATACCTTTCTATATTCCTGTTAGTTATACGTGGCACCCTTCATTCAGTTCCAGCTGTTGTTAACGATTTATTTATTGTGGTTTAGCATCATGCTTTAATACTTGCATACGAGTCTTCATTTGCCCTTGAACTATTTTTGCCTTACATGTCTCCATCAAAACAATTAAACATGGTCAAAATGGGACTTTCCTAAAAACTTTTTCTATGTTCCTTTTGTTACCAACACAACTTCCTTTCAGATCAGTGTGTTTTCTGCCTTTAAACAATTCCTTAACTGTTCCCTGCTCCACCTTTTTCACTATTTCCTCCTTAATTCTCAATTCTAAGGTTTAACATTTTATTGGTTAATGTTGCGTCCAGCTTCTTTTACAGCAGTTGTTGGAGCATTCCCCTTTGTGGTTCTCCATACAATTCTTTCCTACATCCTGTCAGTTGAAAATGCAGCTTCTCAATTCTTCGTGGGTTATCACCCCAGCCATGCCGTTTATCCCTTTCCCACCCTTCAGTAAAATGCGAACTGCTTATGATTGCCTTTGAGATCCTTCACAATCCTTACTGCTGAGTCAGTATCTTGCAACTCCCACCCTCTTTGCTTTGCCACCGTCATTCCCCCTTGCTTGTGTTTCAACCATTGCTATGTTTTGTGCCTTCTTGGACCACCAAGCAATGTCTCAGGGCAGATCCACGAGGCTGTGACTCTAATTCCAGATTCTGATATCTTTTGTAATATTACCAAAAGGCTTTAGGATCTATACTGAGAAGAGCAATTTGAATTTTGCTGTGAACTAGTACGGAAGGGTGCAATATTGTTCTCTTTTTATTCTGGCTCATGCAGTTATCATCTCAGAAGGAAATCTCTTGGTTGAAAAGACCGTGTCTCCACCACACATCTGGACAGCACCTAGCACATTGTGGGTGCCAGTGGGATACAATAGCAACAATAATAATAACCCCCACCCAGAAAACCTCATTAAGGAGCTCAGGTATCCCTTGAGTTAGGTATTGATCCATGTAAAGGATTCCTGTGTCATGCACTTACATGAAAGGCCAGATTTAAATCCTCCAAAAAGCCACAGAAGAGCTCACATTACATCTTCACAAAGAGGCTTGATTAAATGTGAATTTAGTTCACGGTCTGAAGTGTACATATTAAAACACCAGAGGATCTTTTAATCAAAACTTGGGCCCTTTTGCATGGTTGAATCTGCGATTTTTGTTAGGTGATATTGACAGGGATTGTTCACCGATGCATTGTGGTTTAATGCCATGTGACCATAATCCTTGCATGCAAATGATTAATTACAAAGTGTATTTGATTTTGTTAAAGGACTTACCACATTTCCTCCACTTCTGCCTCTATTTAGATTGCAGTCTAAAAGCCACATGTCTTTCATTTTTTAGTTTTGTTCGAATTATGTCAGAAGAGGTAATAATTCACAAGCTACTTAGCTTTTGGATTAAAACAGGTAGTTGTTGTTTGTAAAATATTACGGCTTTAAGTCTATAGCAACTTTAAACATTTCAGCGTTTGCTTCAAGGCATGAGGAGACAGTGACACAGCTCATTTCCTCTGCTGAGCTCTCTTTGCTGCCTTGTACAACACTTATTTCAAAGCACGCCACAGCTTAGAACTGTCGTGATCCCCATTAATATAAAATCATTGACCTCTGCTCCTGCTGGTGCGACTAAATTACATTCTGCTGCTCAGCAGCAGCCGCATATGGGGCCAGCTCTTTTAGTCATGGCCAGGTGCCTTGATGTCAGCGCTGCCCCTCCTACGCTCAGGGTTTTCCTTTAATGAGGATTATGCACCTTCAAAGATCGAGGAAACCCACTCCCAGGATGGCAGCATTTCTAATGGCATCTGCTCTTATCGCACGCAGTAACTCGGTGTTGTAGGAAGCCCTGGAGAAGCGCTCTGTTTTTCCCCCAGCGAGGAATTGTGAAGGGTCATGCTTTGGTGGCTGCGTTCTCGCTCGACCAACAAACCCAGGACACTGTGAACAGAAATATCACATTTTTATGAAGCCCTGTAGTGCTGTGTTAAAACAGTATCCCATATCGTGTCGAAACCCGGGTGGGATTCCTTCCCCCCTCCTCTCGCCCTCTTGCTCATGCTGCACAAAAATAAAGAGCACTTAGCATAGTTTTACAGTCTGCACATTATTGTGTTCTTACCAAAAAAAAAAAAAAGATTTTATAGGATTGATTAGGATTGATACAGCTTCTGAGTGTGGTCAGCTTTTCTCACTGTGTGGTCTTTCTTGCTCTTTTTTCCCTGACCCTTTTCACCCACCCCCACCCCCTCAAGACATGGTGCTTTGTGAGCCATGGTGCATTTTTGCCTGTAAGCTCTGTTCACTACAAATGGGCCTGAGTGGCAAGTTTTTATACCAAATCTTCCTAAACACGGTGTTGTTCAACAAGGAGAAACTTTATGTCCTGGTTGTGCAATGAGTTACGTATTCTTAGACTTTGACACCTATCAGAGAGACTGGATACCGATGATAATGTCTGGAATAACACTTGAACTGCCACAGAAATTGCCAGCGCACTCATTTTGGGTCCAGTCCCACCAAGTAGTATTCATCACATTAAGCTTATGATGTTGTCGAAGTGAATTAGCAATGATCATCTCCTCCTTGATGGGGATCAAATTCTTATAGATCTTCTCACACGAGACCAAGAAGCAGAAGAATATGGCACAAAAGGTTTTTATACAGGAAAACCTGAAAATGTTTTACGGAACTTGTACAAATACATCTTTCTTTTTTTACAAAGTATCTCCGTGTTGAGGACTTTACAATCATTGTTCTCCTTGATAACTCTGACTATTTTTTCATACTTTAGGCTACTGCATGATTTTATTTGATTTTAGTTTTGCAATTAATTTAAATCTGATACTATATGTTATTTCTGAAGGATTTATGGTGTTTTGTGTTCTCTGTACAAATAACCGTAAGTGTTGTTGTTGACTGCAATAACCACATGGTGTACGTTCCTTGTCATATCCTCCCTCGTGCTCCCAGCAAAAGTTAATGCTGACCAAAAACGATCCGGAAAGGAAAGCTGAAGATTTAGAAATTTCTTTGGTATCTACCAGTAGCTGAATTGCAGATAAATCTTTGTAAGGCAAAGGAACTATTCCTCGTTTTTCTTTTGTGTGCACGTGTGAGAGGGGGAGGAGGAGGTTTTTAATTGTGTTTTGTTCTTTATGAGAGGTAACATCTGGATTAGCAACTTGCTTCTGAAAGCTGATACCCAAACAGAGTGCTTTCTTTACTGAGAGATGTCCTAACCCCAGTCACACGACTGCTAATTTGGTTTTTCTCTTAATCTCTGCAGAACTTGCTGAACAGAAGCGAAACTATGTGCATGCTAATGGCTCACTTTCTACATACTCCCCTCTCTCCCTCAGTGTCTGGTGTGCAAAGCCGAGCTGGAACAAAGATACACTAATTATTCTCCATTAATTTGTCTGCTTGAATGGTCCTAAATACCAGAGTGATTAATTAGCGCAAGGCAGCCAGGGCAGGATGTCACACCCTTCTCTGCGTTTAAGTGTCGGCAAGGTTGTGCTCAAGTGTTGACAACAGCATATCTTTAATTTTCTCCAAGAAGAAAAGTTTAGTCAGTACAATTAATTTGAGCTTGGCTAGCTTGCAGGAATAAATGTAACATGTGGAATGATATTACTGCTGCTTAGGCAATTTTTTGCATCCTTAGGGTACGGTAAAACTTTTTGGCACCTCAGTTATTGAATATTGTTTTTCTATAATTGTTTCAATTTGGTTTAATTACTTTTGTGCATTTTGCAGTTAAAAAGTGGCTCATAAACCAGTTAGAAATTATTATCTTTAATGACTTGAGATGGGGTATACATGAATGGCTTGCTATGATAGAGGAATTAATGTCAGTTCGGTTTCTGAATTATCTTAATTCAGTGTTTTTTCATGGTGACTTGCCCAAAAATGTATGTCAACATCATTAAAAAATTACAGACTACCTAGTCTGCAGTGCTTCAAGTAAATTAAGTAAAATAACTTGAAATTAAAATAATTATTAAAATAATATTTCACCTGAGATCAGAACTTGCATGCCCTTCTGTTTTCATATATAGCTGCTAAAAAACAGTTAACAATACGGTTTTCTAAAATTGGCTCCATAATAATGCTAAGATTTATACATACACATTTGTGGACTGTATAAGAGACTTGTTTGTGTTTAGCAAGCACAGTACATAAAAATAAGTCATCAGTTGTAGTAGCACTGGCAATTGTAAAACTTACTGCATTCGCAAGTCCTTCTGTTTTGTTTTGATTTTTTTAGCTACTTCTCGGAGCATAATTTTATCCTTGGGGGGAGGGGGTATAAATGCAAAAGAGGCTCTAGACATTAGACTATGCCTGTGACCTTTTAGCAGCTACCCTCAGATAAACCCCTAAAGGGGCCATACCAGAAGCTACAGAGAGAGCTTCATCTCTCCTCGCATTGTTCATTGCCATTGTTCTCCTTGTCAATTAATTCCCCATAATAAATGTTTGGCCATGTTGTGGCTGATACGAGCCGCTTCAATGTATATTACTTTCCACCGAAACTGATTCTTTCTCTTGATCATTCATTGCTGCGTTTCAGCCATCAGTGCATATTTTACTTTATAAGTGAATTTTTTATTCAGCTATGTGAGTGCACAGAAGTTCTCATGTTACAATGAGAGTTTGGGGAAGGGTTTAACTAAATGAGGAACATTTGTTAGCTCTTTAAATTGACAGAGCTTATGCATACCAGGTTGTGCAGAAAGATGTAAGTGCTAGGATGCATAGGGAAACATCCAACTACGATTAAGTCAGGTATTGCAACCGTTATGGCACCTACATGCAAGAAAACAAGAGGCAATTCTGACAAAAGCTACCAGTTGCTCGTTCCCTCTAAGGTCAATAAAAATAAGTAGACACAATAGACTGTGAATGTGAGCTGAAGGTCTTGGCTGTGAAGTACAGATGATAGAACCTTATTTTTAAAAAAGATAAAGAACAGGTCATTAAGAAATACCATCATTTTGCTTCTTCTTGAATTTTTCTGCTTGCTGGGTTGCTTAAGTAGGAATCTTTTGCATCAGAAGTCTGTGATTGCTCAGTCTCTTCTCTGATCAGTGAATGATGCTGAGAAACTCTTATCCCCAATTCATGATGTTCTTTTAGTTCCCTTGTCCTAAAAATAATTCACTACATTTTAGGTTTTAAGTCCTTACTGAGATACAGCGACTTGTTAAGCTTGCCTTCCTTCTGCACAGCGATCTCATTTCGAAACCATCGCTTCCCCCTTTCTTCTCTTTTAATCACTGTCTGTCCGCACAAGTCAGCACACGGTATGCGTAGTATCTGTGTCTTCCTATAGCACAACTCTGTAATAACACTTCAAGTCAAAATGCCTAGACAGGACATTGGGAAAAGGGAAAATCAGCATAATTTCGGACTCTTAGGTGGTTGGTTTGACCACAGAAATGGGGACTCAACTATTCAAATACACTCCCCGCTCTTACAAGTGAGTATTAAATTTTCAGGTCTGTCCCAACAGCCTTGTCGTAGGCAGTGATCTTCACACTCTCCTACTTAATCAAAAAAACAGCATTCATCAAGCTGTTGTGAAAATGAATGAGCTGCTTTGTGGGAGAATCAATTCAGTGTACTATTACAGGGCCATGCTTGTTGGTAGTGATCCAGCTTGGATTTCTTGAAAGTTGCTAATTCTACAGCCAGTCCCATTCCTCTCGATGGGATTAAATTTACAAGTCAGAAGTTATTTAGTCTTCTATTGATGTTATAAAACTTAAAGTGATTGCAGAATAAGAAGGGAGTTCAGGTACACACACCTTGCCTCACTATTGTCTGTTGGCTCTGAAATATCATCTGTGACACAGTAGAAAGTAGTTCTCAAATATCGTAATTTTCTTAACATAAACCATAATCTGTTGATTTCTGCCTTCAGATGATTCATGATTTTCTTCTTGCCTTTATTTTCAAAGGACTCTAAGTCCAAGACAGTTGTCCAGCAGAGTAAAAATAAGAAATGTATCAAAGGACCTTCTTTGCCGTGTTGATATTGAAAGAAATCTGTTGTATATTTGGTGCATTGGAAATGTTATTTTAAAGTGAAAAAGTTAGTCCTGTCATTTTGAAAGGTCAGTACCGCTGTCAGTTTATCTGCTATGTCGGTGCTGGTCAGATCAGTCCTTCCTGCAGGGTGAGAGGAGATCCAGCTTGTGTAGGTGGACTGTTAGTTGAACTGTGCTAGCTGTTGCACCTCTTTTCTTTCATCCTTGTGTTACATTTTCATTTTTAACATCTCCCTTCCTCCACATAGCAACCAAGTAAAAAGTCCTTTCTACACAGAGAAATATAGGACCAAGTTCAGAGATGCCCAACACGCAGATGGTACAGAATTTCACTAATATTTCCTTTGTCATTAACATTTTATAAGTTGGCTCTCTCCTTATCCCCTAGAAATTGATCTTAATTATTTGCTGGAGACTGTGGTAAATCAAAGGCAAAATGCAGATGTTGTTCTGGAGGATATCTGAAGTGCACCCTAACATTTGGCTGATTAAAAAGCCACAGACTTCTGTAGTATAGCAAAGCATAAATGTGAAGCATGGGCAAGACAGGCTAGTCCTTCAGTTTACAGATCAACCACCAGTATATGTGGTTCTTCTAAATATTCTTCTAAATATGAAGCAGAATTCCAGCGCAAATTGGCATAGCTTCATTGACTGCAGAGAAACTGCATTGATTGGCAATACCTATTGAGTCCACACCTGCGTGAGATCTCTGTTTATCACAGCAGTAAAATTTTGTGTATATGTACTTCAATTGAACGAGCTCTGGGGGCTAGAAGAAATAACTGCAGTTATCTCTTTTGTTTTCTTCAAAGCCAGGCTCCATGGCTACTTGGAATCTGCAAGTCCAGCTGGACTTCCCTCAAAATTAGGGACTGAGCATAGTTTCTTGCCTTGCAACATCTCCATTAATCTGTTGTCTGAACTCACACAAAGTTAAAAAGAGTCCTTCGAGAAAACATTTCAAGTTCACAGGAAATGAGATAAAGTACAGTATGCATGCCATGAAAAAAAAAAAAGAAAAAAAGTAATAGCAGTACAGTATTGCAGACTTTCTTTTAATTCCCAAGTGTTCTGCTAATTACTGAAAGACTGGCATTCAGAAGCCATCCTGCCTTGTTGTTTGTGGCCAGAGCTGTAACTACATAATGAGTCACCTTCCCTAAGCAAACGCCAACTCTTAGTCTGTAGCTCTGTGGAAATGTGTAGGCTCAATAGCTCAAAGCATCACCCTTCAAAGTGTTGAGCACCTCTACAAGAATTTCCGTTGCCACCCATGAAAATTGCATGTTCTTATCCCATTATGAAAGAGGAGATGTCTAAATGTGGATGTGGAAATTAATTTGATCCCTTCCCTTCATGAAATTTATATTTTTCACATGTGCCATTCTGATTTTTAGCAAGTTGGAGTCCTTAAATTGATGTTGTTGTTGACCTCCCCTGCCATCATTTACCTGCTACCCGCTGTTTACTGACATTTGTTTTCTGATAATGCTTGGAAGATGGAAATTACTTTCAAACCTATTTCTGGAACAGAGCCTGAAGTGTTCTTAGCTTTATCGGAGGAACATGTGTATTTCTTATTATTCCAAAGGTCTAATTTTGAACAATTAGGCCGAGTAAAACCAAAACACTATGCTAACAAACTGTGAGAGGCTATGGGAGAGAAAAATGGGTTCTGCTGAACTTCTGAATATTTGATGCTGTCATTTCTGAAGGGCAGAAGTGCAGTAGCCTCAGAAACTTTCCTGTCAATAGAAAGTATTTGGGTGAGTTCTTGGTCCAAGAGCTTCATCTCTGAGAGTGAAGAAAAGGTGGGTTTGGTAATATATTATCTTTTCTGATTACAACATGTACTCATGTAAAGGCGAGAGCGAGAGATCAATCCCTTTTCCATCATGTTATTTATAGCATCTACATATCACAAAAGTAATTTGGACAGGATTTGATTCTCATGCGAGGTTACATTAGAGAAATACTAAAAAATCTATCTAGTTCCTGTTACCTATTTGCAATCCTTTTATCCTTCTTCGTCACAGGGCAATACTAAATAGGTATGATTGTATGAAATATAAATCTCTAAAATATGAGGATTTTATGTATTCTTTAAGAATTCCCATAAATAATAGGAATTTGAAAAACAGCTGATTTTTTTTCTCAAAAATTGCTGCATTACAACAATTCAAAGGTGTAATTAGGAAAATTACTTTTAATATTGATGCAGAAGCTGAGAGGGGGGTAGATTATCCAAGTTTCTAGGATCATAATGCAGAATGTATATAGAGGAAAGCAGAGTACTTACATGACACAGCAGACTCAAGCCTCACATGTCCTCCTGGCAGCACATAACTTTGACCACAACGTTAGTCCCATTCCCTTCAAAATGGAAATTCACAAGTCCTTAGGATCTGACTAAATTGCTCCTCTGGCTCCTAACCTTCTGTAGGACAGCAGTGCTGGGCTGAATCGCGTGGACGTGGCCATACATTCTCACACGCGTGCACAGGCACCTGCACGCAGAGACTCACACACACAGAGGCAAGGAGCTGAGCTTGCAGCATCCTAAGGAAGTAAAGGTTGGCTCCAAATCCTGCCAAAACAGGCAACACTCTTCCTGCTGCCCTCAGTAGGTATTTCTAGGCTGTCAGCCCATTTATTTACCCCCCAGTATGTGCTGTCACTCCTGATCACTTACTCACAAAGTGCTTTCCGAAATATGTTTACAGAAGATCCTCATTCTGACTTTGATATTAGTGCAAATTAGTGGGAGTACTTTCCTTGGAAGTGCTCTTGGGAGCCATTTTGGAAAGCTCTTGTTATTTGCTTGCTACTGTAAATTAATCCCAAATGTTTGTATATTATTCATGAACCTAAAACTCAAACAAGCCCTCTCCCCCTATCTCTGTGTTTATATAGTTTCCACGAGCAGTTAAAGTGAACAAAAATAAGATCTGGGATGTGGCCCCACAAATCCATTACTGCATAAGGGAATAGGTTGACATTGCTCTATAGCTGGGCACATTTTGCCACTCAGTTAATATGAGATATTTCCCTCCACCTTTACAAATAGGAAAGCTATGCCATAGTTACGGCAGGACAGGAGTATGACCATGGGTAGCTTGTTCACCCTGTATTCACAATCTTGGTAACTTTCCGTTGTGCTCATGTGCCACACTGTTAGAGGATTAAGCATAGGCACAGATAATAATAAGGTAAGTACTTGAACCGGTGGCTTTGGCAATATAGCATAGGATAAATTGTTTTTCAGACTGAATCAAAATCCCGAGAGAAAACTTTTAATAAGAATACTCGCATATTCTTATCGTATTAATGGTCTGAGCCACTCTGAATACTGTAATGTAAGAATACACCCATTAAAATGAATAGTCTGTTTCTGAGTTGTTATCAAAGGGGGAAAAAAAAGCCTCCTCATGCTGTTGCGCTATGTATTGATCATTGCGCACACAAGTTAAACTGCAGGTCTGTGGAGTTTTTAAAATTTGGGGGTTACTTCAGCAAGACGAATTGCACAGGAAGAAGAGAGCATGTGTGCTGCATCATTCTGACAAAAGTTCTCGTGGAAGTAATGCCGTTACTAGATGAGGAGCTAAATAGAAATGTTCAATAAAACATGTGTGCATCTGCACAATAGAATAGTCCTTATATTTTACATTGAGCTACCTCAGGGTCATGGAAGGTGTTTTATTAGCACAGTCAACAATAATAGCATGATTTTTATTAGTAGGAAAAGATAGAGTGAGAGACTACTAATTATTTTTCAGCCTGAGGGGCATTTTTCCTGAAATGACTGTTAATTTGATCATTGTCGTGCAGTTCACAGATTTACATGAACTTATTTCAGTGCGACACATGGTTAAGAACTAGACTAAAAATGTTGCTTTATTAATGGTTTTCAGCGAATGTATTAGAAAGTGCTAACCATGTGGGTATAGGGATGATATTGATAGTACTCAGAAGGTTGAATCTCGTAGCTAGCCTGAAGCCCTTTCCGTGTGATATTTTTTGTTCATGCAGTGAGATATTAAGCCTACAAGAATGAAATAAAATCCCAGTGAAATGAGAATTTGTTGGTGTTGTCTTAGATCTATGTGCAGTGCTTCTGCTACAGGTTGGCTTTTTTTCTTTTTTTTTCCTAACTGATCTGGCAGGTCTAGGAGCCATTAGGTAATTATTTAAGCAATACATACAGCCTAGATGTTTACGTATGTATGTACACATGTATAAACATAAACACATTCTTACTGAACCTTCCACTAGAAGTGGCAAAAAATCCTGGGAATACTTTCCAGGTTTTAGCATTTTTGAACACTGGCTTTTTTCTTACCTCAGCTGTCTCCTCTCCTTTTCAGCCCACATACACACACCCTTTCAATCCTGAGAAGACCCATATATGCAATTCTGAAAGGCCTTTAGTTTAGATTAAGAGAAACTGCAAGATGAAAAGAAACAAAGGCAGAGTCTCCGCAAGGACAAATAGTTTGCATCTCCTTTGTCACATGCTGCCTTCACTTCTCCTCACAAAACGATAGCTTCCCTTTGCCAGTGGGGACTTTTTAAGAAATGTAAAACTTTACATACAGTTGTTGGTCACTATTGCTGGGTGCCACTGTCCGGTGTGCAGACCAGCAGGATGCGTTGCACAGCTGCATCTTTCGTCCTGCTGTGGCAGACTCCAACACCTGGTACACGTGAAGTACTCTCGCCTGGTCACGTGAATGTTACCTGAGTTGCAAGCTGAACAATTTGATCTTTTAAAAATTTATTTTCATTGCCAGCTGTAGCAAAAACGGCAGATGAAACTCCCAAACTGAGACAGCAAGGGGTTTCAGCGAGCTGTCAGAGTATCTCCCTGCCTTTCTTTTCAAGTTCATGCATGTTTAGTGAGTATTTACCTTCTCGCACTTGGGAGAGCGCTGGCACCAGTGGCTGTCACTTGGTGACTCTAGCCCAGGATGCCCACCTTCTTTTCCTAAATGGCTTATTGACTTGCAGTTCAGAGTGAGTCAGGGGGAGCTTTTCGCTCTTTTGCTTCAGAAGCATGGCGGAAAGCGAGCTTTGGCCTCCCTTAATACTCTAGATTCCTAATTGCCTCTCCCCTGCTCCCACCTCGATCTCTGTAGATGGTGTAAATACCTGCTCTTTTTTTACTGCTTTGATGTCCCAGTTTTGGTCCTGCCTGCCTCCAATCACTGTTTGCTCATCAGCAGACCCAAAAGTAACACGTTTGGCAAAGCTTATTAGATACTAATTGTCTCTCACAATAGCAAAAGACAGAATTATTTTCATCTGCCTTTTTCTGTCTGGATTTGGTGAGGAAGAGTAACACAATTATGCAAAATAATGTTTTCCTAATTTCCTACTCCTGACAGAAAACATTCTACAGAGTCAATTTTGTTTTTCAGTGATCCTGTATAACTGGGTTCCTATAAGAGTTTTTAACTGGATTTATAAAATCTTTTAACTAACTGAGATACTTGAGATATTATGGTTTACTATGACATGGACGGTCAAGTCTCAGGTTCCAATGCACTGGTGTCAGAAACCTGCCCTAAGCTCCTATCTGGAAATATACTCAGACAGAGATACACAAGTAGGCAGAGAGCCAAAGGATAAACTCTTGTACAGCTGTTGCAGCAGCAAACAACGCAGGGATCCACTGAATCAAAGGAAAATACAGTTGGCCAAACCTGCTGGGGTAGCACAAAGAGGAAGGCAGCACCCTTCCTAATGGTGCCTGACCCCTACCAACGCCTTTTCTTTGCTGCGGGTCTTACTTCTTAAGAATCAGGGTGATGAAAACATGATTTAGAGTTGCCTTTCGTTCCATCTCATCCTCTAATATAAGTTTAGCTTTGTCACAGGTGAAAATTTTGGTTGGTCATCTTTTCAAGTTCATTGTGGGCACCCACAGTTTTCTGCATTTTACACAGACTTATTCTCCTGCCTTACTGATGATGTCTCCTTAATCACGGGACTAAGATGGGGCAACCTTAACAGCTACCTTTTTGCTGAGAGAAGGTGAGAAAGCTGTCATCATTTTGCTTTGTAACAGTTTTGTTCATGGTAGAAATAATTTATCTATCTCAGTCACACAGAACTGGGAAGTTACCCTGAATCCAGCTATTATGTCAATCCGCAAAAAAAAACAAAAGTAAGAAGGCTAGGAGAGAAACAGGCACAATCGGGCATAACTAGGACTGGATGATAGTTAACCTGAATTCTCCATTTCTTGTGTTATGGTCATTATCTAAGGACTCTCTATGAGGTACCAATAGATCCTGTTACGCAGCTCCATATCCTAGACTTTGAACTGTCCTGTCATCTGTAGTAGTCACTGGATTACACACAGGCTCTTCTCTGATACATAAGATCTAAATAGCAAGGTCCCATCTGAACCTTTCAGATACACCTTTTTCTAAGAGACTTTACTTCAAATAAATTAGATCCCTTAGGATTTGAGCTGCATTATTTTTAAGGAGTGTTATCACCATGGAATTGTGATGTACTAATAAATATTTCATTTTTAGTAACTTCTTAGTCTATTTTATGTATATTGAAAAAAGCTAAAGCTCTTATTTCAAGAAAAGAAATCCAATTTTGAAAAACTCTTTTATTTACAACTTTTATTGCTGTCTTTCAAGAGTTTGAAAGACAGGTAAAACTAAAGACTGATTATTGGGAAAATAAAATATATTTATTTCATCATTGGGAAACCGACAGTCCATTATCCGAATAGCTATAGACCTTCAACTGTGCTTGAAATTAAAATACCATTTTTAAAACCAAATGAATAACTTGAGTTGTATCACACATGTGATGAAGTAAGTCTTAATGCTCTAAGACTGATATCACACGTTTTTATGCTATTCATAGCATAAAAATCTCCTTGTAACATTTTTTTGAAAACTTCTTTTCTTTTAATATACAAAAAAAATGGAAGAGAATTAAATGAAATTAATGTTTATACTGTGCTTTCCTTTCTTTTTTTGAAACCCTTGGAAAAAAGAAAGTGTTAACTGAAAACCCTACTGCCTTAAACTAAAAAAAAAAAAAAATGCAACTGCCTTTAACCAAAAAGAAGGAATATAACAAACACATGGCTAAACTTTCTCTGAATTTGCTTTTTTTCTGATTCAGGATGTGAAGGAACACAGCTGAATGAGCAAAATGGCACTCTTCATCAAACTGTACTTTGATTCTATCAGTACGTGCTTTCACATTAATCTAACATAAGGTATAGTCCTATAGTAACCTCTGTACTTTTGTGATGTGTTACCACTTTGTAGCTACCTCTGGAGTATTATGGGGGATTTATGAGCAGAAGTGGTCGGGTAGGAGATATCTGATAGGTCTGACCCTGTGAAACTGCTGGACATTTCTACCATTTCTACTTTGTCTAAGAAAATGGCAGCCTGAATACTGTAAATTAAATTGGAAGAGAACCATTAAATTTTAAAGGGGAAAATAAATGTGGCTCATTAAAAATGTTATAACTGAGTAGACCTGAGGCTGCGAAAGGTTGTTCTTAACAAAAGTCTCTCGGCTGGAAGCTGGATACCATCTAAAAATGCGGGACAATTTCATGCAACTAAACAAGAAGGAAATGATTATACAAAAATCAAAATAATATTGCCGTTTGGATGTTCTTTAAAGTTGTGAATAGCCACCTTTGCTTTAAAATTCACATTTTTGAACTTTGAAAAAGGTTCTTGAAGACAATTTGGTGCTGTTTTTTCCCTCCAAAGCCATATGGTTGAGAGAATTAAGCACTGTCCTGGGAATCAGGACATTCTCACTCCTCGTCTCATCTTTACTGCTGATGGGTCTTAATACTTTCTACTTCTTTAAACTTTGGAAATGCTATTTAATTATGCTATGCAACAACCCAGTTTGCAAACATTAATTAAGCCTCATAGCTCCCTTGTGGTCTGAGACAGGTAAAATACCATTAGTCTCAGATAATAGGGAAAATAAGGCTCAGAGGGGTTAAGTGGCATGCCCAAAGTCACAGAAGCGGTAGCATTTGGATCAGGATTATAATTCATATTGTCTCTTAATCTACAATGACTCTCAAGGAAGGCCCAGGTAGCAATGTGAGTTCCTTGAGTTAAAAAGCAAGACACAAGCATTTTAACTGCCCTGAAAGTTCAGTACCTTTAGGTTGAAGTTACCTCTAAGTAAGTATTGAGCTGAGCCTCGGCAATTAATAAACAACCACATGCAGAGGCCACCACAATACTGGGGAAGGTGAACAGAGGACACAAATAACATCCTTTTAAAGAAGTTTCTGAGACAGAGTGGAGGGTGAAATTATGTAGAGGGCATCACCCCAGCGGCAGGCTGTGGGGCTGGCGTTTCAGAGTGCAGACCCCCCAGGACACAGAGGGATTCCAGCTGCTGCTCAGCCCGGACAAACACAAAAGTGATCTCCTTTGGCTGGAAGGGGTCAGGGAAGGGTTTCCATCTCATCAGCGACACAGGAAGGTAAGGGAGGCTGTTGGGGAAAGAAACAAGTGACTGCTGCACTCCTGCTCTGTGTGGGTCACCAGGGGTATAGCGAGGGGACCCCATCTGCAGAGGAGCTTTGCTGTGTACCAGCTCCTTAGAGATGAGCCCCAGCTGCACCTGGTCTCCGTGCCTGTCGCTCCCTGCAGAGAACCAAAACCAAGAACTGACAGGGCAGAATGATGAGCTTTGCCTGGGACTCCACAAGCAAAGGAGGAGGAAAGATATCCAGTGTTCAGAGTAACATATCAGCATCAACCATGAAGAACAAAGATCTGAAACAGCACAAGAACTGGGGTATTTACCCAGGGTGATACACCATCCTCTATTCAAGCATTACTAAATATCCAGGTGGCCATGAGAGAGTATTCTGGAAAAATGCAAAGAAACCCTGGCTAGGCAGCTAACTGCACACATATCTCATTTCCCACATACTATCTCCAAATGTTGGCACATATCCTCATTGTAAGAATACGTAAGAAGGAATAGTACACTTGTTTCCTATATAAACTATTAAATAAAATCTTTTCTACAATTCATAAACACATGGGGTTTTTATCCAACGCATTTTCTATAAAGATTCTACTTCTGCTTGTGTTCAGGCAACCAGTTCCTAAAGCGTGTGGAGCCTGTGCTCGTGCCTTGTGAACAGCCAGGACATAAGAAGTTGAGGTGGGCCTTCACCGCCCTTCTGTTCTTCTTCCTGCCCGTGCTCATGAACTAGACCTTTACAGGATCTGCGGTGCCTATACCAGCTTTCTGAAATGGAGGCTATAGTTCTCTGGATGCTCTTCTTCAGTAGCCAAAGCCAAATCTGTCGTGTTAAAGATGAGGATACAGATAACCCTGTTAGCGGCAGCAGTCTGAGGTCCCACTTAGGGTTAGGAGACAGGTGACATGTCACAACATGGTATACAGTTTCAAAAAGGCTTACAAGCAGATTCAAGCAAGCGAAGATATTTTCTGGACTAGTGACATTCCTCTGGTACTCCTTTGGCTTAACTTTAGGTCTTCGGCAAATTCTAGCAGACAGACTTAGCACAGACATCTCAGATAATCAAAAGGAACCTCTCAAATATGTTGTCCTCCAGGTGTCATGCAAGGTACAGAATTGTTTGTGACATGCCATAACAGTTAGTGAGAGACAGTACTACTCCAGAGGAACTGGAAGACTTGGACCTTTGTGTGTATGTTCATTACATATATTTTTTTCATGAGTACGCAGAATCCATCTGCCCTTGGGAAAGCTAACCAGACTCTAGTGCTGTCATTCTAATGGCTCCACCTTGCGCCAGGTGCTTCTACGAATCAAATCCAAATGGAAACCATTCCCTAATACATTTGAACAAGAGTACTTGGTACATCTTCAAGTGATGATATTTGTTCCCACTGGAGCCCTCAGCACTGCCTCTCAGCTTGATTGCGGTTCCTCTGACCACACCTCACCACATTTCCTGGGATGTGGCCACATTACATCCCTGCCAAGTTACAGGAAAGAAATTCTTGAAATGTGTAACCCTTGTTTTTTTTGCCAGCAGGCTCTGGCTAGCTGCTTAATCCTTCCATCATCTTTCAATAGGTACTGCTTTCCTGATTGCTGTATTACCAGCCAAGAGGCTGCAATAACAACAAGGAATTCCTCAAATTAGATCTCCAGATATTTCCTCTTTTCAACCTTCATGTACTGTCTTTCCCAAAAGTTGTCCTTGAACCACATCCACAAGTACAGCTTAACGTCATCTCATGCTTTTGATAATTAAATCCTTTTTTGTCCTTTTTCTTTACTGGCCAAGGCTAAACTTCATGTCCTGAATGCAATTAGCACATTTTCATTTCTCCTTGACAGTGTGGTATTAATTCAGGCCTCGTTGAGAGTAAGTTTATGGCACAGATGAGAGATTTTTGACAGTTTTGCAGTGACTATCCAAGTGGGTTTCTGGTTTGTACCTACTACGGTTTATCAAAGAAAGACCCACTCTGTTTTGTTCAATTTGAACCAATACGATCTCTTTCCCTATTTGAAAAGCAACCTTTAAAGATTTATAGGGCAGCAGCTTGGAGTTCACTAACTATACCAGAGACACATGAAATTACAGTTCTGATAGAAGGTGTGAATTCTGACAGCATCAGAAGTTTCAGAATAAATCTAGGAATTTCACTTAAATCCTCAGATTTTTAAATTCCCAGACTGAAGTGGAGTGAAACAAATGGTCACTGGAGCTAAGATAAGCCTTCCTTCTACTGCGGGATTTATCTACAGGGCAAAGTGCTTTCCTTGAGACATAGCTGACAGAGAAGGGTGGAGAAGCAGCCAGAAGTGCCCCATTCATAAGTTGTCAGGCATGTTCTTTCTACAGTAAAGAATACAATTAGAAATAAACACGGAAGACAGGATGAATTCTTGTTTCATGTTGAAGACATGATTTGTAATTAAGGGAATGCCTTCTAGTAGTTTTTTAGATGCAAAGGCTAGTTTTTACAGGGAAGACTAAAACGAAGTCTCTAAATGTATCTATCTTTTCCAACCATCATTCATTTTTTTTAGCTCAGGGAGTTCAGAATCAGTTTGAACATTCCCTCCTTCTTCACATTTCTCACACTGGGGAAGTGGGTGATCCTGGAGGGGTGAAAAAAAAAAAAAGGAAGCATCTGACACAGTTTAATTCTGTCATGGTCTTTTGCCTGGGTTTTTCTACAGTGTCTGTCATGGGCACAGTTAAACCATCCACTTCATTCTTACAACTTTGAATTTCTTTTTGTCTTACAGGTTTTCTCATATGAGAACTGCTCACCAGAACAGAAAGCAACCCACACAGCATTTTGTGCAGCTTGGCTAAATCAAAATAACAGCATCATGGCAAACATTTGGTAGAGAGAGTGTAATAATTATTGGTTTGGTTTCGTTAACCTCTTTTTGTTTAGTCAACATTAAGTCAATCCACCTGGAGCTTAATACTGTATGTTACTATAGTAACTTTACAGCCTATTTGATTGTGACAAAGGGCTTCATCTCGTCCATTTCATGCTCCTGTGTCGACCTACTCCCTCCCAGTGTTTTATTATATCTGTCTTTAAGAGTATCTGCAGGAGCCACAGCTGCTGTGCTTTTGTGGCAGAAAGCAGCTTTCACTGTGTGAAATACTCTGCTCTAAAAGGTCTTATGGGCTGATGGCATTATTGAATTTCAAAGCAAAGACAAACAACATTAAATTGTTTAAAGCTAATATTCATGTTTTGCCGTACACCATGTATTTTTTTTTTTTTTCAGAATGGAACAGTATATAATCACCGGTTGATGCCCTTGAGAACAAAACCACAAAATAAAGCAATGCAGAATACAAAAAGACTTGAAAGTAATTCAGTTTTCAAAACAAAACAAAAAAAATGTGTTAGGGGCTCAGGAAAAACATTAACTCCAAGAGCCAGAGTTAGCAGTTTGTAAAATGAAAAATTGGATAATGCTCTACGAACGGGCCAGATCCTTCCCTGTTATACTACTGTGAAGCCACTGATTTCAACAGCATTACTCCCAAATTTATACTGGTACGAGGCTGAGTAGTACATGACCCACGAGTGCAAAATATTTAAGACTTTCCAACTGTCGCCTGTTCATTTTACAACCTGGTTGTTCTATAATACTCTAACCAGCCATGTGGATGATTGTAACAAGCTGCTACGCAGCTATTGTTTGGATTACCAGCGCCACAGAACTCTTTCATTACATTGTTTGTTCCTGCTGTTGTTTAAATTTACCTTACTCTAGCTTCTCAGCACAATTTATTCCTTACCAGAGCTCTTTTCCCTCTTCTGCTCTACAGCCACTGGCCTCGCGCGCGAAAATACTTTACAAATCTATTTTTCCGTTCCGATTTGCTGCATATTGCTAATATTTATCCTCATATTTGATTTGAGAGTAAAACACGTTCTCGGCCCCAGTTCCTCTCACTCCTTGTGTGTTGTTATGGATCCTTCTGAATAAAGATCTGTGCATCTCTTTGTCGCCGACGCAAGGGCGATGTGGCGAGGTTCCTCCCGCGTTTCGGCGGAGCCCCGCTCCAGTTGTGTTAATTGTTGGGCTGGGAGGGCAGCGAGCCCTGAATGCCGCCTTGTTAACTTGCTAAGCAGCTGGTCAGCAGGGTAGTTTGATTCCAGCAAGGCTCTTGACACCTCTGCCAAGGGTTATTGATACCTCACACACCCCAGCTGAGACAGATTGTTTTAGTCGTGCTTCATATCCATAGCACAGCCTGTAGTTAGGAAAAAAAGTGATTGACAGCTCACACCTCCTGGGCCCTTCTTACTACCAGACACAACATCTGCTATGCCCTGTGGAGCAGTGAACCAACACACACTGAGAGAACTGTTTCGAGTATTGTCAGGGTTGATTTTGTTTAACCCTTTCTGGCTGCTCTCTGGAGATGCACATAGGGGTTTCTGTAATCCCTTACACGTGCTTAAAAAGTGTGGAATATTTGACCGAGTGAACACCGGAGAAGACGGTGCTAGTGATGGCGGGGAAACCGGTCGGCAGTTCTTCCCCAATCCGGCGATCGGCGCGCTCTGGGTTGCAAAACAGAAACGGGGTTATCCCTGTAGAAGCATCGCTTATTTACAAACAGCACCGCAGATGTGACCAAAGAGGAGTGCAGCTCCTGAGCTCTCTGGCCTCTAACTCTCCTGGTGCAGTTTTACCGAGTGTGCACGGGTACACCGGGGAGGGGGCACAAGCGCAAGGTTAAGCAAGTCTGTTTGCTAACTTAGTTACCTCGGTCAAAGCACGGTCTGGTTAAAGGCTAGCTTATATGTACAAATACCAGAGGGGTATAGCTTTTTGACAGGCAGTAGAGAGATAAATGGTGCTATTTGCTACCTTCAGAAAACTAGCCGGTAATAGACTTGGCAACTGCAGCACCCTCGCTATAAATGATAGCATGTTTGATTAAAAATATGGGTCATTAAATATACATGCAAGGAGCTTTTGTAAACTGTCTTCAGTTTGTGAAAAAATGATAAGAAATGTTTCAAAGATTTCCAAAAGCAAACTGATAGTTTTAAAATACATCTGACATGTTTGAAGGACTGATTTGTCTTCATTTTGGACAGGTTTTTTTTATTTTCTTCCCCCTAACATAGCACCAGAAGTATTGTTGAAGCCTAGAATGAATATTTTTATAAATCTTGTTTGCTTTAATCATATAGGTATAGTCAGTGAGACTTTCATAGAAAATCCTATGCAGTGTTACAGAAGCCATGTAGTAACAGATCAAAAGGACATTTTGGTCCTTTTATTTTCATTTGGCTACAGACTGGCTTCCCACCATGCTGTCATGCTTTAGAACTGATGCTTGCCAGCTATATTATCTGTGTTTACAATGCCATAAGGATGTGTTATGCTACAGAGGAACTAATAGCTTTATTTATTGTATCTTTATTATAGCAATGTAATTAGCAATATTATTATTGCTAAGCATCACTATCACCTCTTGTCAGCACCATGTAACTCCAACATAAGTCACTGTGTATTTTATATCTTGGACAAAATTATTGGCTGAGTTTACATGATACTGTCTTGCTCGGACTTCGCGGGATTGTATGGCTGTGTTCTGCCGGTAGACTGAGGATTTTTACTACAGTAAATCAGCATTACGACTACATGAATTTCTGCACACAACTCTCGCTTCTGGTGGTTGTCTATCCTCTGTTGCAGATGTTACCACAAACTGAGCCCATTATGGGGTAAACAAGTCACCTTAAAGAACCTGAACTGTGCTTTCTGATGACTTTAGACCTTAGAGCAGCCTCAGTGTGGCTTACGTGAAAAAGCCAAGAGAACAAATTAGTGAAAAGTTAGTTTTGTTTCTGGACTTGCATAGTTACTGTAAGGGTTCCTTCAGACCACCCCTGAAACAAAGAAAAATGTATAAACTGAGGCATTGCCAGAAGTCAGATGTCTGGCAAAGTCAGGCTTTGAGTTATGTCCCTTTCCTGAAATAGTTGTCCCCTCTAGAGGTCATATTTGTTAAAAACAATGCCACATTGCCTCCAAATGAGCAGTTTGTAGATTGTTTTGACATATAATATATATAACTGATGAGAAAGAACTCAAGTTCCCTTTCTTTGAAGTTAGCATCAAATTTGAAAGTGCTTCACAAACATGGAGCTTCAAAGTAGACTTTCAAATAAATGAACGGCAGTCCCACTTTTCCTAAAAACATGCTTATTTCTAATGTTCATTTCTAATGCTCCGGTGATAAGGGAGATGATGCAAACTCAGCAAGCCCAAATGATTTTCTTTTATTTGTTATCTAAATCCACCAGAAATGGAGAAATCAGCCACACTTGCACCCAATGGGAGAACGTGGCAATGCCTTGAACCGACAGCCCCTTGGCACTTGCCAGGCAAAGAGCAAGCAGGGCCAGACAGATGACGCTTCAGGAAGAGGCTCTGGAACCAGTAAAACTCACCCCGAACAGCCTGCTTCAACATCAGAGATTTAGTTCCTGGTATTGATAAAGTAATTGACTATTAGAAAAATCACATATATATATTTACAGAATACATAAAAATATGCACTGGTCAAAATAACTGTGTTATCAGTAACTGACGTCAGTACAAGTCAGCACTGATGGGCTGACTTATCCATCAGTGATAAATGGGTCAGCATCTCAGATCACCAATTGCCCAGATGCATGGTATCTTTCTCTTAATGAAAACTGAAACCATCAAGTCAACTCAGCCACAAAGCACGGGCAGAAGTTTGGGAGAGTGTTGGGTTCATGTTCATCATGTCACACTTATTCTTGTGTGACATGGGCACCTTTGAAAAGAAGGGAGAGCTCTGTTAAATCAAAAAAATCATAATGCAATTATCTGAGAAGCTGGGACAGTACATCTGGATTGCAAAGAACTTCATCAAGGTGGTAGGGAAGAATCATGGCAATCACGAAACAAAATAAAAACCAGGTATAGTAGAAAACAACAGAGTGGTCCTTTCTTAAGCACTTTTTAAGCTTCACAGTAAACTAGCTGTATCAGGTTTTCCCTGTCCCTAGTCTGTTGGCATGTCAGAATAAATAAAAGAGTTAATGTTGAGTAAGGAGGAAGATATGGCACAGGAAACATAATTATCTCCAGGCTCTACATTTCGTTCTTTTTTTTTCCTGAGGAGGCAACCTTATTGTTTACTCTGAAAGCAAAAATCAAGGGTTAACACAGAAGCTACTGCGTGAAAGCCTATAGCTTCTGCTATGTAAAAGACTCAGACTACACAAACTAAAGGTCTTTTCTGCTCCTGAAATCTAACGTACTTGAAAGAATGAAGGTCTTAGTCAAGCTTTTATAATTTCAGGGAAGTATTTCATATTAGTTTGGCTCCTAAGTTGTGTTTGTGCATGTGCGTGTGCTTGTTTTTGTTACAGGAGAGCATCTCAGTAGAGCAGTCAAAGCAAAAAACAGTCCTGTATGTCCACACATGTACCTGTGTCTCTCTGATAGCTTTGGCATGACATTCTTGGATAATCACTGAGATGTCTGGGCCATACTGTAACCTCAATATTTAGAAACAATAATATAGTGGGAGTGCTCCATTCTTCCAGTAGGCAGTTCAGCCTTAGGAGGCTGGGTTTGTTTCTTGAGCAGAAGGAACGGTACAGAAAAGATATGTGTAACCAGATTTAATTTCCTTCTGCGACATCTTATTGAGCAGGACACGTTACAGCGTATTTCAGGAGACTTTTCTTTTTCTTTTTTTTTTTTAATTAATTAAAATGCTACTTTGCTACCTGTCATGCTCCACCCTCTTGGACTGCAGATGCAATTTATATCAGTGGCTGACAACGAAGCATAATGTACAGCACTGATACAAATTTAAAAAATAAATTTTAAAACTCTCTGGGAAGCCTTATATTCACATATATCATTTCCTTTTTCATTGGGTCTCAAATGAATGGGTTGGCGCTGCAGGAAAATAAAATCAAATGAAACATTTAGTTCAGGATTTTTCTTTTCAGGTGGCAGGAAATTGGGATTTGGGGACTACTGTCAGGCAGCTTTCTGGAGGACACTTCTTCCTCCTACCATTGCTTTGAGTCCCTCCACTCCACAGCCTCTGGCTACCTCAACCTGATCAAAACTAAAACAAGGAGATATTAATTATTCAATATCAGTTATTGAATAATACAATAACTTCCAATGTCATGGAAATGCTGGGAAATATATATTTTCATAGTATTTGCTTTTACTAAAGGAGTGCTTGGCTTTCACAGGAATCCTTTATGTAAAGCCTCTTGAAAACAAAAACCCGATCTCCAGTGTTGTCTTTGACCAAATACCGCTCTATTCAACCATCTTTGCCATGTTGATATGAAAATTCAAGTATGGCCTGTTGTGCAGCCAAGTCAGGCCAGTTCTCTGAGCGTCCCTGTATCCAGTGGGCCAATGACTGGATTGCAGCTGTACCTATTACTTTAGGTAGCAGTACAATTTCTCTTGAGACAACCCAGAGGACATCTTTTCCCTGATCCATTCCACTCCCTGACCTGCTGCGGTCTCTCTCAAAACTTGGCCCTGTGCTTCTGTTGCCCTCTCTTCCATGCTTCTGCTAAGCCTACGAGTAAAATCCATGAAGTCAGCTCAGTCTGTGGTGATGTTTCCCAGTGGATGCAAACAGAATTATTGCTTTGTTCATTCAGTCTTGGGGTAGGCTTCTTAAGTGGAAGCCAGCTGTGATCCTGAAATGTGGAAGGCAGCATTTTTAGGAACTGATTAAGTCTATTCTCTCCCTGAGCTAAGGATGACATGCCTATTCAGAATCTCAGTTCATATCAGACTCTTCTGTCCTTCAGATAGCAGTGACTGGAAACATTTTGTTTTATCATCTCAGCTGGCACATTTTCTTCTTAAATGCAGACTTTGTTACAGTGATCCATAACTGAGAATCCCTTCAGGCTTGTCTACTACATTGCACTCTATCAGATTCAAAGTGTGAAGAATCCTTGAAATCTCCAGTTCCTGCAGAATACAGTTGCCTTCCCTCACAAACGCTGTACTAGCAAGAACATATCACAACTCTGCTCCATGGGCTATGTTCAACACTGGAAAATCAGGGTGCCAAAAAAAGATCTTAAAAGACCTGTAGAAAGCTATAAAAAAAGAGGGCATCTGACAACGTGGAAATCTTAATCCAAATCCTAGGGACATTCAAGAAAGTCAGAAGAGGGATGTGGTGGTTACAGCTCTCAAAGTGGTTCCTTCTTGATTGCACATGGGTTCCAATTCTGGCAACTTCGAAACAACTTTTAGTTGCCTATGCTCTTCAATCGCTACCAGTTCATTACACTTGAAACTTTATTCTAGCAGTTATGCATTTGCCACCGTGGGTGCTATATGTGAGTAAGGCTGCTGTCCTGAAGGGTCTCTATTTTGCAGCCTTGTGGATTTAAACCCCCTAATATAGGTATTCTGCAATGTTGTAAAGGGGGCATACGAGGATCATCTTTGCGAACTTTGCACTGCACCGTAAGGGGAGCAACTGCTCAGATACTGTTTACAGCTTTTTTTTACTTCTACCTACCTAATACTCAATAAACCCTGCACTAATCCATCCTTAGAGGGTGGAAGGGAAGAGTTGGCAAAAATTCCTCCTCCCTTGTGCTGTTTTGCTACTTTCATTTAGTGGCAGTGCAGTTCAATGGTAAGTCACTGAACCAGATACACGCTCTGACCTTTTGGTTGACCTTGGGCCACTCACCTCTCTGTGCCTCTCTCTTGCTTCCCCTCTTTGTTGTTTCCTTTAAATGCATGGCGTAAAATTATGCAGAGCTAATTCTCTCTTTGGAGAGCAGTTTCTGTCCTAGCAGGACCCCATCCCTGGCTGTTAATTCCGGGATTTTAGGCTCATGATTAAGTTACTGCAGTGTAACAAGGTACTTTACATCTGTTGCTCATTAGGGGGAATTGTCTGAGCCAGGGTAAATGCCTGAATCTGAACTAGTCATCTTGACTTTCTCTGTAGTCAGTGAAAAATGTTTTTCACTCTTAGGTTGCGTTCTGTAGTAGACACCTAACATATATCAGATGAATCACGTCCCCTGAATGCCTGTTTCTCTCCATTGATTATGAAGAGTGTCTAGAAGAAATAGCTGAATGAAGATTTCCACACTGTGGTAGTCTAAAGTTACTGGGAAATTACTTTCCTAGTAACTGCTCATACATGTGCTCTTTACCCCTACTTTATGCAACATACAACTAACCTTATATGAGGTAGGTCAAATTATCTTACATTTACTCTGAGCTGAACGCATACATGCAATTAATATGGCTCAGCTGACACATGTTAAGTGGATCATATGTTGACTCACCTACTTTTTCTAAACACACCATTCTATTACATTTGTTTGCCAACAGCCTACTTTGTGACCAAGCCTTTTTAAAGCCTTTTTTTTTTTATCCTCTTGTTGACTGTACAGACTGAGGGCAAGGTCACTCTTTCTACTGGCTTGCCATATTTATCTTATTCTCTCAAGCAGAGTAACCTCAGTTTACACCTCTTTCTGAGCTTTCCTTTTCCTTTTACTCATAAGATCCCTTCTTTCTATGCAGCCTTCTCAACACTCCCTATGAAGGACACTGTAAAAATGAACTGAATTTTAATACCTATGTCCTGGAAAAATTTAAAATGCAGACTGTAGGCATGAGCGTAAACTATTTTGTAAATCAGCAGCCTTACAATTTTTAAACCAGGCTGTAGTGTGAATATAAGATTGCTTTAAAGCAAATACTTGTAAAGATGCAAACAGCTAGAAAGGCACCCTTGAAAATATTTTTCGTAGTGTGTCTATGGGAGATAATATTCCCAAGCAAAACCTCTTTTTGTTGTTGTTGTAGATGCATGTGGAAACAACAGAGCTGTTTCTAAAATGCAAACAGATTTTTATGTAGATTTCCAAATACCCATCTAAGACTTTTTTATTGAAATATGGTTGTTTACCTATGGTATAGAAATTACAGAGATATACAACGTAAGTTTGATGTCTATTGTATACATTTCTGGCCGTATCAAATATTTAATACCTGGTATTCTTTGGGATTTGTTAGCATCTCCTTTAAAACTTGCCTGCGGCAGTTACAAGATGGAATGTAAAAAGTGGTTTTGATTATCGTTTTGGATTGTCACCTTGACAGTTTGGGTTGGGTTTTATAGGCATGGAGAAAGAACACACAGAGACACACACAATTGCTCCTTTTCACTTTGCATCCCTTTCCCAGTAGACAATTCTCTACAGAAATGGCTCAGAAGCAGAACAGACATGAAAGAATTACCAAGTGGAGCTATTTGAGGGAAACCTGGTTCATTATTATTTGGATACAGGAATATGTAAGCGGCCGGTTTCACCTATAAATTGCTATTGCAAGGGGATCACAAATAGACCTTAGTGGATATTTGAGTGGTCAAGTCAAATACACCACTGCCAACAAAAGCAGAGAGAGGGAAAAAGCATGTGGAAGGAAAGAGAAGAGGGAATAGAAATTAAAAAAGAAACAGAGGAAAAGCGAAGTCACTTTAGCTTTTGTTGCCCATTGAAGGAATAGTAAATGTGTAACACTAAGAGAAGTCTAAGGTCATTGCTTTAATTTTTAATCTGAGCTGGAGGATGCAAGAAGAGTGCTAATGTATCTGTGTATGTTTCCTTCAAAAAAGAAAACTGCTCTATCTGCTGTTTTGAGTGCCTCGCCAGCTATTAGCTTACAGGTCCCCTCTAGGATGAAAGCTGCGCTTGGCCACAGTTCTAAGAGTGCCCATCAATCCCTTTTCATCCACTGGGGGAAACCCATTTTGTCAGGAGAGAATGGGAATCTTACCTGAGCATCAGCCAGTGGGTGACAGGGTTCCAAGAACTATTTATTTGCTGTTGGACTTGGTGTTTGTTTTGATGCAGAGTAGAGGCTGCTATTTGCATGGTAACTGAGCAGGCTGTTCTGGGCACTGAATCTTAGGCATGAGGAAGACTCAGATGAGTGATTTTACCACGAGGGAAGGAAAGGGAAATACCAGTGATAGGTGCAGCACTGTGTTTCTTCTTTCAGACTCTTTCACAGTATGACTGCAGGTTGGGTATCTGAGATTTTCTGTAAATGGCACCCAAATATCTGCATTGAGTATATTAACATCCCTCTTTACATTGAGTCTGCACATAGCTTTGTCCTGAAATCCACAAGCCTTTGTGAAGCATACAATTTTTTTTTTTAATTTAAATCCTTTTATTACTGTGGTGCCAGCTACTGCTGCTATTGTTAAATGTCTGTCAGCATTTCCATTATAAACCTTATTTTCAAGGGATTTATAACCTACCTATTTTACTTCATGTTGTTCTGAAACCTGCGGTAGAAAATTTTCAACATGAAGTAGATGGCACTGTCTTTCTTTGCAACATTTGATTTTAACATTGATTTAGCTGTTCTGGACTGACTGTTGCAAAAGGCAAAGGAGAATTTCAGGTAGTATCATTTTCCTACAAAATAAAAGTTGAGTAGGATGTAAGGCAAAGCATGAATTTTGCAATTTGGAAAAAAATGGCAGAAATTTTTGTTTTACAAATAAAGTTTATCAGACAGTCATGACTGCACAGTGTGTTGATAAGGAAAGGGTATTTCTCCTCACCAAAAAAACCCATACACTTGAACAGCATATTTTGTGCACAGCTATACTTTCGATATTAATTCCTGTAAGTCCTATAATTCTATTTATTCCTAACACTTAAGAATGCGAAGAAACAGTGAGTTTAATGGAGATGCCTTTAAAACATATTGAGAAGTGCTTTCAGTCACAGATAATTATGTAGTTCTGTGACAAATAATGAGCTGTACTTTTGTCATACTACAAAAAATCCTTCCCATTGGCTTCCCCCTCTTGCTGTAGCCAAAAGACTTACAATATTACTCTTATGCAGAAATCTAGGCAATGACATCTTATTGACTTAATGCCTAATCCAAAATCTAATGAGGTAAAAGGAATATTTCCATTGACTTCACTAGTCACTGGAGCCTCATGACTCACTCTAACATTTCTCTCTCTTATGTAGAGAAAGGGCTATTTAGAAGGAGGTTTTGTGGAAAAAAAAAAGAAAAAAAAAAAGACTGATTTCTAGAAATAAAAAGTCTAAAAATCTTATAATATTCAGGCAAACTGGAAAAAGATTTTATGCTCAACAAATGGATTAATTTTAAAGATACTTTTTTAAATTTTGAACCTCAAATAACTAACAGCATTGTAGTTTCAAAATATTTCAAAAATTAGATTTTCTTGTTTATTTGGCTTATGTGATTAGACCAAAGGAACAACATACTTATATTAAGTTGAATAGTAGATTATTAGGCAGCAACATACTGTGGTCAGGAATGCAATAGCACTGTGCTGGATACAATTTCTATGCAAAGACTTAAATGTTTGTGATAGGAGTTGTTTTATTTTTATCTAAAAGTAGCAGTTAAAATAAAGGATGCAAAGAAAAAGTTGCGTTGAGGAAGCCATGGAGCTGCTTCCCTCTTTTCGTTTGCCCACTAACAATAATCCCAAGGGCTGAAAAACATACTTTACCATGATTGCAATAGGCATAACATATTTTCTTTATTGAGAGAAGGTTAAATGGTGACATGATTTTGTTCTGTAAGAATCTGGAGTTGGAGGAGATTTCTAATCAGAGAGGGCTCTTTATTCTAGCAGAGAGGTGATGAGACTTCAATGGCTGGAAGCTGAAGCTAGTTATGTTCAGATTAGAGATAAACAGTAGATTTTTAACATTAAGGGTCATTAGCCAGTTGCATGTATTGCCAAAGGATGTGGTTCACAGTGTTTTATTGTTTTAAATCAAGTTTGTGTGGCCTTTGGAACAAGAAGTTATAGTTCAGCCACAAGGTGTTAGTTCTGATGCAACAATTATTGGGTGAAAATTTGTATTTTGTGTCACACAGAAAACAAGGCAAGATAATGACGACAGTGGATTTTGAACATCAAAATCTATGAATTGCTGTGACTTTCTTGTATTGAAAGACTCAGATCAAAGCAGTCAGTCTCACGGGTACCTCACTCAGTATTGTGCATATTAGATATGCAATCGGAATGTTATCAATGTGGTATAGCAAAATGTTGGCCAACAGTTGCTGCATTCATTTTGGCTAGGTGTGAGGAATCTTTTAAAAGGTATTTATTTTTACAAATATACGAATGTCATTTAGTGCCTTGTTTAAACCAGCTGTATTTTTCTAATGTATTATCATAGGATAAAACCCTGGCTCCAACTAAATTAATGGGGCCAGATTTTCACTTAAACTGTACCCTTTACATATTATAGAGCATGTGTGTCTATCCTTCACACAAATGACATTCTGAAAATAATTCTACATTTATCAGATATAATGAAGCTGCATTCTGAAAAATATGAATGCAGCAAGGAAGAATGTTGTCTTCAGCACACAGCTTTGATTTACTGGCACTCTCTGGAGAACTTCACATTACAGAATGTCACTCCATGATATTCTTTCTAAGCACTCCCTGTAAGTACACAAAACACAGGACATGCCACATTTTCCTTCTCTTTTGCTGTAAACTTTTGGATAAATCACTATAATTTATATTTGACAGATTTTATCTTATTTATTAATCCATAGCAATTTCAACAAATTAATGACCCAAAGTTTTGGTGAGTATTTTAAATAAATGTCTTCATTCAATCTTCTCTGACAGTTTACATATGTATTTTGGAATAAACCTGTACATTGATACTTGAAGACATATCTTCAATGGAACAAGTGGGTAAATTTTCAATTTTTGCAGGCTGAAGGGATTATTTGTTGATTATATGAAATATTATGTGGTTTTCATCAATATAATATGGCACAAATCTCAAATATCTTGTTGCTTTAAAATCAGTAAAGCAAGCACATTTTTGTATGTTACAATACATATGCAATACATGTACATATTACTGTAGATGTACAATACAATACATTTTTACTAGTCTATATTGCAAGTGTCAGGCTATCAAACTGGTGAGAAGATTGAATATGTCACTTTTTGGTTTAGGACATGTGTAGCTCATCTAAGGAGTCAGGATCTTAAGTTTTGCTTCTGAAATTTATTTTGATTTAGAGTTACTAGAATAGAGTTGTCATGAATGGTTAACCTGTGCGAATGACGAATTCCAAGATAACACCAGAGAGCGACAGTTACAGACTGCTGCCTATAGACCCAGGCAGCAGGTGACCTATAGAGCCTTCCCATGTCTTTTGATTATTTTTTTCCCTGCAGGATTCTGTCTCAACAACCTGCCTCTGTTTGCAATGCCGCCTTTCTTACCCCTCTGGAATGATACAGCTGGGCCACATCAGAGCTGGACCACTGGTCCCTGATGTGTGGGCAGCCAAACCCCCTTGCCCGCCCCCTCTGACTCTTGGGTCAGGAGCTTGCAGCAGGGTCTGAGATGGCTGTGGGATGAATATGAATTTGGCATCTTCAGTAGTGTCCAGCACGGTCCTTCATGTCGAGAAGACTTTTCCTTATTCAAAAATACCAAGACTCCTTTGTTATGGTGCTTTTTCATAGGCTTCTGCAATTAGCTACTTTTAGAGACAAATAAATAGGATAAATAAGGCTTTCTTCTGATCCATTATAGACTTTTCTCAGGTGTAGGCAATTTTTTATCTCTAGATACATTTTAAAACGTCAGTCAAATATCAGATATGTTTCCAAGACAGCTACACATCTTCTAATATAATGCTGTTTGACATCATTGTCTTCCACGTGTTTGTACAGCACCTAAAGAGGCAAGAGCTATGAATATCATGTTTACTAGATGGAGAACTGAGTCACGGAAAGTTAAGTATCGAAGAATAGAATAGAAAATCTTCAACGGAACAAGTAGATAAATTTCAGGTACTGCAGTCCCAGCCTAGTGCCTCTGTCAAACAATTCTCAGTCAAACAGAAACAGAGGTTATGTCTGTTTCACTGATGACGGGCTGTAGCACTGAAGGAAATATGAAAGCATTTGAAGCTTTTCATTTCAACGTGAACTTATGGCATCTTCTAATTTTCTTTAACCACAGTCTAGCTTGAGTTAAAAAAAAAAAGTAGGAAGTGAAAAGAAAATGTTCGTAGTGTGTTTAATATCTCCTTATTCATACATAGTGTTATATATATAATATATGCACACGATGGCTTATCTCCCTTATGACATTCATCACCTGTGAGGAGAGAAATAATAAGTCACTGGTGACTATTGCACTTGACTTATCCCTCCACATCAGAGAAGATAAATGCCAATGGAGAGATCAAGCCTTTTGTATTCTTTTCTAGGGGAGAAGGAATTTATCATAGGGATAATGGAATTTATCTTGATCAGATACAGATGATTTCATCACGGTAATGAGGGAATCCTTATTGCATGCAGACAACGTCTGTGTTTTGAGTGTAGGTTCAGTTTTTATATACTGTTTAGTGTACAAAACAGACTCCTACTTTTAATTCAATCCAAGTTGGAGGTCTCAGTTCCTACTGAACTCCACCGAGGATGAATTATTTGGTTAAAGGGAGAAAGGAGCAGAAACAAAAGAATGAATGGGAAGGAGAGCAAATATAAGAATCTATGTAAAAGGAAATCAGTTGGTATTTGTTGTCAAGCACATAATGCAGCAATGTCATTTTAAATTGTACACTTCCCAACACCTGCTAATTTAACACCATTTTAATACAGCTTTTATACATGAAGTTAATATCTATTGTACATAGAACAGCTTTTCCAGATACTGCATTTGAAAAATAAATGCAGACTTTCCTTCAAAGTAATATTTCATTGGTTCTTCTTATAACCTGTCTGCATTTCCTTCTCTACTTCCTTTTCATTTTTAGTAACAAAGGGATTTTCACCAAAACCATAGGCTTGTTTCTAGATACATTGCTCCAGGACCTGGAAGAACTGAATTCAGCCACTAGAAACCATCCTGATGATATTCCAGAGAAGGTATTTGATCAGCATTTGAACAGAAAGATTGGAGTCCAGTTCTTCAGAGGTCCGCTTGATGGAAACTGTTTTGGGAACAAGCCCCATACACTTCAGCTGCCACAATAATCTCTTCGGGCTGGAAAGGCTGAGACACACCTACAAAAATTACAGCGTGACTTCACAGACGGCAGCCATGAGGTGGAGCAGGTTAATTAGAAGGAAATCAAAATGCTTGTTTATGCTCAATAAATCTGATAGTACAGGAACACTGTAAAAGCAGCGCAGTAAAATGCATGGTATGTAGTGAATTACATTACATTTGTTAATATTGGCTGGACCATTTATAAGGAAATTTTAATCTATCAAAAAAATCTTTTAGCTCATATTGCAGACAATTCTGATTTGTGAAAGGTTCATATTACAGATTCTTCAAGTATCAGCATTGCCTGATGTTGCAATATAGAACATTTTACAGTGACATGCCCTGCTGTTTGTCACTTTGCATCATGATGCTATATCTCAAAAATCACAGTCCCATCTAACCTCCCCACTTCTCTTTCTTATTTATGGAAAGCAAACGGACACCAAATAACTCTGTAAAGCAAGGGTTTCCAAAGATCAGGAACTTGGAAGCAATTTTTAAATTGATGTTTCATGGACTAAATAGGTAGAACCGTGACAACTTAAACTGGTATTTTAAAAAGGAAGGAATACCTTTAATTTCAGGAACTCACTTCAATAAATATACTCATCAACATAGTTTAGAAAAATTTTCCACCTTTGTTTTATACAAATAATTCTAATTTTTTGTAACAATAAACAATAAGTTCACCAATGAGTCTATCTGCATATCATAGATAGCCCTTTCTGTGTTTAAGTATTTCACATAAACGTCATAAAGTTATCTTAGGGAATATGTGAATTCTTCTGCATGTGTTATCTAAATAAATACTTTGTGTATACTTTTAAGTTCATATTTGTGTTGAGACTAATACACTGCAACCTTGAGCACAGTGGGAGCTATGAGAATCAGGGAAGCCATCAACCAGGCTGATTAGACTGCCCACTGAGCACAAGTGATATCAAAACAAGCAAGCTTTGGCCAGCATTAAAAGCAGAATGCAGCAGGAACTGCAGGCATGTTATACAGAGTGGGATGCTGCTGGCACTTATAAAATAGCAAGATGTTGCAAAAATGGACCAATCACCCCAAAATGCAGCCCTGAGTGATCAGTGGGTCTCGTGGGAATTATGGGACACTGCTAGTGGAATTGAAAACTAAATCACAGCCTTCACTGTGCACACAGTTACAGATATACATGTTTATATATAATCTGTCCACATATCTGTCAACATTACTATTCATGACTGCTGTGGCACCTTGGTATGCTGGTGATATTTCAGTGAAAGAAAGCAACTTTTTTTTTTCTTTTCTTGTGAAAAGATTGCATCCGCATGTGAAAAGATTTGCAAAAACTGAAGGAGTGTATTTTCAAAGCATCACATACAATTTTAGTTTCAGGGACTGCTACAGGTCTCTAAATCAAGCTCTGTACAACTTCTGACAGAATTCTAAAAGGAATTTATAGGTATTTTTCTTTTTTTGAAATATGTATATCTAGACATAACAGTATTTTTCCTGTGATGCTCCTGTAGATGAAGGAAACATTATAGATTTCTTAATCTGGGGAGAGAACAGGTGGAAAGGCAGATACTTCAGCTTGAGAGCTGAAGAAATTCTGCAGTATTTTTTTCTTCTTAAAAGAGATTTAAAGCACTTCCTGCTATCCATAGCTGTGGTGGATCACTCATTTTATGGGCATCTCGCGCACCCAAAGCTTAGGTTCTCTCTATTCAAAAAAGGTCTGAGGTAGCTTTCCAAATGAGCCTTTCTACTAACAAGGTGCATGGACATTACGTTGTCCATGATGTCCTGCTGATTGCAGGTGGAAGGAGGAGGGGTTAGATACTGAACCACAGCAATCCTACAAATATGGGACTCCAAAGGCACTAAAAAACCCTGTTTACTTTGTTTTGTTTGGAAACATTTTGAGTTGCTACGAGAAACGACAGACAAAGTGGTTAGTCTCTGGTTAGAAAAACTATCTGCTTCCTCCATTCATTGTTCTGTCTTGACCTAGAAACAGATTTTAAGATTCGGTTACTAATTTCTCCTCATTATGAAGTTACTTAGAATACCAGCACTCTATTGCATATAGTCCAGTGTCCATCACTTTCTTGTGTCGCTTGAGGAACATGCTCAAATCACCAATATTTTTTTTTTTGACAGAAATCATTTGCTCCCTCATTTTTACACAGGAAATCTTTTAAATATACAAAGTTAAAAATGAAGATATATGGGAAAATATCCACAGCATTAAAAATCTCCTGTGTTGAATAATACTCTTCTGTCCCTCAGTTTGTGGGGGTATCAGTTAGTGTTTTAAATCATTAAGTACTTTTCACAACTTTCAAAAAAAGTGCTTTGACTAAGTTTGATCTTATTCCTACAATAGACGATGATTTGTGTCAACTTATGTATGAAATGAGACAATTAAATCTTTGACATGAAAACTAAACCTTAAAAAGGATGTCATTCGCCCTTGAAATTTTGGCAGTTTGGACTGTAGACTTTGTGAAATACGGAAATTGTTACAACAATACAACTGACAACCCCTTCAACAATCAGAACTGAACTTCATGGGGCATTAGTGGTGTATCCAGCTAGAAGGAGTTACAATTTCAGTATAAACTCATGTACTTGAAGACTGAAGACTGTTGATAAAGAGAATTTCATAGACTCCTTGGGAAACCTATCAGACTCTTTCTGGCCCAAATCTCCTTCCAGCTACTGACCCCTTCAACAAAGAGGATCAAAGTAAAATGTGTTGTTTGAAGTAATCTTCATTCTGCTCGGCCGCAGTACAGGCCACTGTTCTTAGGGAGTTCCTCATTATAAATACCAGTTTCCTAAGCCTTCAGTCTTTAATCAGTATTCAAATGGAATTTGGTCCACAGTAAATCATATGTCCCACTAGGCTTTTCGAGTGTCAGTAAAACAAGTGTACAGACTACATGATGTAGTCTTCTTCCCTTTTCTCCACGTTGCCATGATCCCATGGTGTTTCTCATAAGAAAACAGTTATTTCACTTGAGTTCAAAAGTGTTTGGGCACAGTCCTAACTGTGGCTTTTCATAATCTGAATGTAAACCTGTTCTGATGGATATATGTATATTTTATGGAACCAAAATGTCAGTGGCCTTTGGTCCAAGTAATAAAATCAGCTCTTACACAGAAACAAGCAGTACTGTTAAGGCTTTAAACATCATAAACTATCATGAGTCACTCTGTACATCATCTTCAGGTACAAGATCTTTTGGTCTGTTCTTACCAGCATCCATCAATCAAACTTTATAGGCTCACAAGTTGCTTGGCCAACACTCAGTAGTAATATTTTATCCATATCTACACTGCAAACAAAATCCATACAGAAAATGTAAGGTGAATGTCTGTTGTTTGCTTTGCTTTGCTTTCTTAATTTATCAAGAAGACTGACACATTTCCCTCTTTGTGAAAGTACTCACTGCTTGGATGTAAGTGTCTCAGATGCATCCATATCTATAGCCAAGGCTACTCTGTTATGTCTCCCTCTCTCATGGAGATCACAACTGAATATAGAGAAATGACATATTAGTCCTGCTCCTTTTGCTTCATGAGTTTTGTATATTTTAAATTTTGCAAATAATTTTTTCAAACAGTATGCTAGTATAGTACAGTGATTTATCTTGATGGCAAGGATCACTGAAGAGGCACGTGAAAATAAATTGTCTGCCTTCCTTGGCCAGTATAGTCTCAAGTCAGCCTTGTTACACAAACAAGTAATTTCTGGAAAAAACCCCACTTTTTCCTTTATGAATAGACACATGGCAGAATAATTAAGGTGAATTTCATGTTATAAGCACTATAAGGTTTCAGATTCTGAATTTAAGAAAGCAGACACAAGGTCAAGGGCAATGCATCAAATAAGATGTGACTACCATGCTTGTGGTCCAGGTTCAAGGCTACTAAATGCTTTGGAATGGAAAGTTACTACTGTAATTATGTGAAGACTATCATGTCAAATATACCATGCAGGAAATTATCCCAAAGTTCTTGGTTTTTGGTGTCACTATTGCAATATACCATGTTGTATAATAACTTGCAATATGATTTTTATTTTGCTTCGTTAATCAGCAGCATTTGTTTTTTCTTTCTCAAAACTCCCTTCCCGCACTGTGCATTCCTCTGTGGTTTGGTACGTATGTTAATAAAAAATGTACATCAGCCCAGCACTGTCATATAATACATACACCATCAATTACTTGTATATACAGAGTGAGCAATGCCCTTTAATAAGCTGCTCTGAAATAAAATAGCCTTTTAATTAGCTTATAAATGTGATCAACATCAGCGCACAGGGTATTTCAAACTCCTCTTTTCAAGTCACCAACCCAACACTGTCTCAACTTTGAGGGATAACCAAATAGCAAAAAATGGTACTTGGAATATAAAGTTTTTAGGTGAACCTTAGGAAAAGATTTTTGTTCTTAAAAAGTCAATATTTCTCAAACGTGTCTCTGCCTCAGATTTCAAAAGTAATAATTTTCTCTATTAAGACTGGTAAAAGAAAACTTTTACATTACTGTTTCCTAGGTTGTAACTAAATGCCCTGCTATTGCTCTTAAAATCAACTTGCTGTTGAGTAGCCCATTTTTGCCTTGGATTCCCAAACTAACTTTTTAGATATTTAGGTCTGATAAATCAATATCAATAGGTACTGGTCTCCATGCTAAAAACAGAAAGTGGTAACATCGGGAAAGAGTCTCAGCAACCCACAACAGCAAAGAAAATTCTGAGGCATGCAGGTATAAAAAGAGTAAGGCAGTTCTGCAGTAAATGTAATCTCTAACCTCTCCTAAAAAAATCATATATAAAAGTTTAAGTAGCCACGTGGTGCTTTCTAGTGTTAATACACTGGAAATATTTATTTAAAACTGGAGGGAAGTAGATGTGTGAAAAGGTAGATGATTTTTGATTTGTGATTCATCAAAAAGACATTTTGAAGGAAAGGGGAGAAAAGTTTTTTTGTTTTTTTTTTTTGTTTTTAAATCTCTTCGGAAATTATAATCTAAAACATGAAGTCAGAAGTTGGTCTTTGGAAAACGGTTTAGCACTTCCTAAATATGTTTCATTTGTGCCCTGTGGGCCAGCATAAGTCAGAATGGTTCAGAATAGAGCTAAAGTGGCAGGAAACTGTGATTACAGTTTTAATGTTCCTCCTCAACTCAGTCAGCAGGGAAAAAAAAATGTGCTTAGGTCTAGAAAGTGCTCAAGCACCTGCTTAACATTATATGCGTGATTCATTAAAGGGACTGGCAAGTATAAAGCTAAAAGGCATCATTAGATAATCTAGTTTGGTCTCCTAACTAAATAATTACTTTGCTGGATAGTGACAATGAAAATATGGTTGCAAGTTCCAAAATCTCCCTAGAGCACTAAAAAGTGCCTTTCTTTTCTTGATGGGAAATGTAGTGGAGGCAAGTTTTTAGGACTGTGATATAACTTGAGAAACTTTCTGGGAATAACTGCTGATCTTGCACAATCACAAGAACATTTATAAAGCTGTCACTTTTCAAATATTTCAGATTTTTACTTATTTAAATATTATAAATAATTGGAATTTTAAACTGAATGGTATGCTGACTAATGCACTGTCATTTAACTTTGTATATGTTTATAAAGAATATATACATCTAATACTTTGGCTCATTATGATAAATGATTTGCAATAAAAATTGGGTAGTCTAAATACTTTTTTCATAAAATGGAGTTGGAGTGAAAACAGTTTATTTAGAACAAATAATACTTATAGTAGTGCATTTTGACTTTTTAATAAATACATTTGAAAATACTTTAAGCCTGATTTGCTCTTGTTTAACAAAATATATGATAAGTGAAATGCCAAGCTACCAGAGAATTTTGCAATTTTTTTTGGCTTAAAAAATATGTTTAATGAAAAGAACAGGCAGCCAAAATATTTCTCCATTTCTTAGGGTGTACAAAATGTATAAACCAAATATTTTACTATGGATCTCTATGTGCAAATAAGGCTATTTATAATGTATTTCATAAATGTTAATTTCCTTTGTAAGTCTCTCAGACTGATTAAGCACTGACTTTGGAGTGACTTATTGTATGCTTAAGTTAATTACATCCACAAATATTTGCAAAATCCAGGGAAGAGGTTTTTCCTGATATTAGTAAAGGCAGCAGAATCTAACCCGTTGTTAACTTTACTTAGTAAAACTACGTGCATTGTGTCTGTTTTCTTTTTATTTTACTGGCAGGCAATGGGTAATAAGGTAAAACTGTACTACCAGTATGTGGAGAAAATTACCCTTTTAATAGATAAGCCTAGAAATATCACAAGAAACAGTACTGTGATTTTTGGCTATTCTATCCATGTGTCAAATAAGCTAATTCTATCACAGCAAATACAAATATGCACAAATTGTATGCTTTAGAAACAGTATTGACTCTTTGGTGGAATCTCTATTTTAAAAATCACTAACACTTTTTATTGTTTTTGAAGTCTGTAAATATCAACTTTGCAAATCATATTCTTTGGAAGGTCTCAGATTGTAAAGATTACAAACACCTTTGCATTAGCTTTGAAAGGTCAGTGCATGTAGCTACCTTGTGTTAACAAAAGTGGCTGTCACTCGAACATTGTCCATTCTTTTGAAAGCTATTCTCCAAAGCAGGAAAAGTAGCATCTTTTCAGTTTCTTTTCTCTCTTTTTTTTTTTTTTTCTGATTTGGTTTTGTTTTCCTTTCTTCTGTTTTTTAGCTTCTCTTTGTCTTTCCATCTGTTTTATTCATATTTTAGAAAACAAAAAAGTTTTTTGATTGTTGACTCAGTACTCAGTTATAATAACATTTAAATGTAAGGTTCACGACACAGATTAATTTCATTCCTGATCATATAAACATAGCTTCTCAATAAAAAGATAGCCGAGTCTAAACCATTTCCAGTACTACAAGACCAGACATTGACTGGGACATGAGTAGTGTGTGTGTGTTGATTCAAGCAGCAGGGGAGTTTGTGATTGATGATCACTGGACTTTCTAGGAGCTATCGCTGCATTGGAAATGATAGCACAGCATTTGGGGGATAAAAGGATAATCACCATAGCAAAAAAAACCCAAACAAATAAAGTGCAAACAGTCACAAATAAATTTAAACTTAATAAAAATATCTGTTCCTGGATTGCAAACAGCAAAATAAATTGTTTCTGGATTTCAGCCTCTGGAAATGAAGCGGGGGTAAGTGATCTTTTTACCAAAATGAGTGTCTACTCTTTTGCCATTGGTCATTGCAGAGTCAGGCCACCTTCAAGCCCTGTCCATATTCATTCTCAGTTCTTGTTCTAGAATGGTTAAAGGCAGTGTTTGAGAAAAGTTGTAATTTTAAGTAGGTAGATAACAGCCACAAAAGTACACATCATAGTCCAAATATTTTTCAGAGCTCACCAGATATTAAAGCCACAAAATATTTACTCCCGGCTCTCAGTCTCTGCATTTCTTCTTCCTTCCTCACAAAACAGCAGAGCCAGAATGTTCATGTTTCTCCGTGGTACCCTCTGCAGTGGACCTCACTTACGCATGTATGCGGGGTGGTCTAAACAGCCACTGCCCAGACACTTTCCTTTCCTGAAAAAGATGATCGTGGAGTATTTAATCTTAATTTTTACAGTTCCTGTGGTTTTCATGTGGAGTGGTAAGTTAGGAACCTATTCAATTTCCATCCTTTTATTGATTTCAGGCTACAGAAAATGAGAAGGAGCTGACACCATGACTTGAACCAATGGTTCAGTAACTCTTTCATGTCTTTCATGCTGTCTCCTGCAGGTCTTTTAGTCCATTGTCATGACAGAGCAAAAGGAATAAAATCATCAAAAATTACAATTGTTTTCATGCCCTTCCATTTGACAGTAATGAGACAGGGGCTTAAAAATTAAAAATATCACCAAGAAGCTGACGAAGTTGCTGGTCACTCTTTATCCCCCTTCATTGGATTTCAGGTGTTTAGAGAATCCTCAAAACCAGATAAGAAAGGAGAGGGGTGGAACAGGTATGCAGCTGTGGTGCAGCTAAACACCACACAGCCACTTGCTCACCAGTCCCCCAGCAGGACATGGGAGAGAATAGGAAACGCTAAAGCAAGAAAACTCATGGGCTGAGATAAAGAGAGCTTAATAAGGAAAAAAAGATGAAAAAAAAAAACCACCCAAAATTACACAAAGGCAATCACTTGCCACCTCCCACAAGTAGACCAATGTCCAGCCAGCCTCCATGCAATTGCTACCTCCTCAAAATGTCCCTCAGTCAGTTTTTATTCCTGAGCGTGACATTATATGGCATAGAGCATCCCTTTGGTCAGTCTGAATCTACTGTCCAGGTTGTGTCCCCTCACAGTTTCTTGCCCACCCCTGGCCTACTGGCTGCTGGGGCCAGAGTGGGAAAAGGAAAAAGCCTTGACACTGTGAAGTGCTCCTCAACAATAGCCAAAACACTGGTGTGTTAACAACACTGCTTTAGTCACAAATCCAGAACATGGCAAATCCAGAATACAGGCTGCTCCAAAGAAAATTATCTACATCCAAGCCAGACCTAATCTAAGAGTTCAGAGCAAAAGTTTAGAAAGTAGGTGGACAAGGTTGGTAACAAAATGGTTAAAAAGGAAGAACAAAGTGTATTTTATGTATGAGTGCTGACATACTTAGACTGGGAAACAAATAAGGTATTGATAGGCCATAGTGTAAGAAGGATAATATGATCTACTTCACCCATATAATTGAATAAATTAATATAGAAAGAAAGAGAGAAGCTTGATAAGTTCATTCAACAGCCTAAGAAAGAGGTCCAAAGAACATTACTCTGTAGAGTGAAAAATTAAGGTTATTTCATAAATTGTCTAGTATTAACATCATTTTTTTAAAAAAGATGGCACTAACAAGCATCTGAAAAACATTTCTTAGGCCTGATGAGACTTAAAACCTTTCTTGCTACGCTCTTAGGGCAATACAGCAGTATGCTACCCGTTAAAATAAATTGTATTTGCAGCACAGGCTATGATACATTTGCTATTAGAAAATCACAAGAAAGAGACAGAAACCACCATTCTTCTAAAATTACATCAAACTTTACATTGCTGAAAACAAGCAACTGGCAGACTGCTCAGATTTGATAGGCAATTAGATCATTCTTTTTCAGATGTAGTGTTTGTTAATGAAATAAATGTGTCCTAATACTTGCAACCTTAATTCAACGTGTTCCTACCAAAACATATACGAGTTGTAACTAAGCACCTATTTTTGACTCAAATTGATCAAGCATTTTCAAGTGAAGTTGTTTTCCTGTGTACAGAATAGGCTGATTTCTTGAAGCCAGACTATTTCACATCAGTATGAAGGGGTTTATGGCATTATTTTAACATGGGCATTTTTGGCCCAGGATAGAAGTTGAGGCAGGCAGGAAGACCGAATGGAAGCAGAAACTCAGTGCCCAGAATTTTCCAGAATATCTAAGAGCCTAGTGGACAGAGCTAGCTTGGGATAAAGTCTCTGATTCAGCACAGGATGTGCATTTTCGTCATTCCAGGTGAATATCCTATTTACGGGGCTCCTGTGAAGCAGGTACTTGCACCATCTTCTCCAGAATCCTTCCAACAATTGAATGTTCTTTCCAGATACCTGCAGGAACTATAGTCAGTACTATGGCAGCCACCTGTCCAGTGCATAACTTGAAATCAGACTTGGAGTTACTACGTGATGTCACGTAGCTTAGTTTTTAGCATTAACCTTAGGAGGTTGCCCTATCTGCCTATAAAGAAAACCCATAGGGAAGCCAGGGAGAATACAGGACTGCCTTGGTAACAGTGTGAGTGCATCACCTACAAGTTTTAGAATGACCTTGCTCCTGGCCACTTGGCTAGCATGAGCTAGAGCTTTCCTTTCTTCATCAGGCTGTTGGGCTTCTGAAACCTCCTCTCACAAAATATTCCTCAATGTTCTGCACTGTCAGCTGCTACACCCAGGGGTGTCCCCACCTTGTGCTGCAGCCCCTGCACTCAACGCCCTGGTACCTGGTCCACTCTGCAAAGGTGCCTCTTCTGAAAAGAACATCCTCTCTTCCGCACCTGTGACTGCAGTTGTTGGTGAAGTCTCTCTCTGAAACCCTCTCTTACACAGAAAGGGTGAAAATAACTTTTGTTTTAAAAGTTAACAAACAAATTTTAAAAGCTTGATAATTATTCTGACTCTCCACTTTTCTTATTCCATCTGATTTCATTATAGCTTTTTGTTTTGCCTCAGAAATTAATTTGTACAGTGGGGAAGTAAAAGACATTTTTAAAAAAATTGCTTTCACTGAAAATCAATTTGCTGTGGCATTTTCTCCTTCTGAAAAAGTTAATTTGAGGAGAAAACATTGAGTTTTAAAAAAATGAACTGCTCTAATTGTGATTTTGGAAGCAAACAGAACAATATATAGGAACGGACTTCTCGGATTGTATGAGCTCACTCTGTTTCTATCCTGCTCAAAGCCTTGCTAAACTGATGACACTGCAGGCATAAACCTCAGTCTCATCTTTTCTCCAAGCTATCTGTTCTCATAGATTTCCCCAGAAGGTCTCTAACTCTTTCTTTCTACCTGCGTAGAAGATGCCACATACATCTCATACTCCATCAGAACTACCAGGCTGCACCTATGGAATTGAGTCAGCATAACTTTCTTGGTGTTTTAATGCAGATTCCTACACTTGCTAATAGCTTGGGTCAACAGATGAGCCGTGCATTCCTTTGCAGGGGCATAGATCGTACTATCCTGATACAAATGTCAAATAAATTACCCAGCCGTTAGTTCCTTGGCCATACTGTTTGGGGAAATAAATAATGCGGTGACCTAAGCTATTGTTTATGAGTCAGGTCTTCATCATGTAGTAGATGTTATTGTACATTAGAAATAACAGCACAAGCAGAAAGATCCCCAAATTTTGCTGTGTGGTTGCACTTACCACATGGTATATTAAAATATAATGAAAATATATTGTGTTAGGAGATATAAAATAATGTCAAATAGAGGAAAATGCAAGCAGGCTCCTGACTGAATAAATCAGGGAGAATACGCAAGGCAATAAATTCCAGTCAGTTTCCTCGCTGTGTGGGCAAAAGGGGATTAAACAAGGCAGTGGCTTAAATTTATAGTAGCTCTTATTTATGAGTCAGGCCTCAATCATGTATCAGAGACACTAGGCCTGTAATAACGGCACAAGCAAAACAGAACCGATTCTCAGAGGGCAGATGCCTTCAGGACATGGAAGTGTGCTACTGCACAATGTAGAAATCGAAAATGAAGGCAGAGAGGCAGAGAGGGAGGAGACCCGAACAACACCCTCACCATATTTCCCTGCTATGGAAGACAATAACCCCAATATTTTCCTCTTCTGTTGCCTGCCTTCCTTACCTCCACCTCTGCCAGTTCCTCCCCTTCCCCACGCTTTTATTTTCTTCATAGAGTGTGAATCAGGAAAATAACAGAAGGGCTTTCTGCCGAGTCCGGAGCATACAGGGAGCTGGAGTCGCTCCTTTTGTCAGCTGTCTCATCAGAACAGCTCTCTTTCTCCCCATCTTCTACATACTTGTGACAATCTTACATAATTGGGCAAAGTATCTGAAAAAAGTGCCTGTCATTTGCTTGTAAAATACAGGGATGCACATGTAAAGCAGCAATGTCTCACAAAAGAGCCGGGATGATAGTAGCTACCAAATTAAACATGAGCTTGCTTTGTGATCCGAGCTGAAAAATCCACTACAATTTTTGGCGGTGTATGCAGAGTCATCATATCGGATTGGCAACACACGACTCTCTGCGAGCCACCGAGTGAGCTCCAGCCACTTCGGTACAAGGGAGATGTCAAAACAAACTGGTGGGAATTCGAAGCGGAACACTCCTTTCCCCTCTCCTCCCTTCACGCCTACCCGCCTCTGAACATCTGACGAGGCTGGAAGAACTGCTACATCCGGAGCCTTTTAAATATAGAACTTGTGAATGGTTTGTACTGATTCATATATGCATCACTGACACGGTGCTGGCAGTAGCACAGCGATGAGTGCAGCATAAAATCTATGTGAAACAGAAGAGGATGTAACTTTTTTGTTTATGTCAGTCAGACTTTGGTTCAGTAGATACCGCTTGGTTAAACCAAATTTACACGTGGGACATATAGCTGTGCTATATTGGGAGTGTTTTGGCCAAAGAGGTGTTGCCAAAGGAAGAAGCAGTCTGTCAAGAGTGACATGCACTTCTGGTGTGTACCAGTTTGGCACAAATTTGTTCACGAAAGGTTTCTTCGGTGCAGGCTAGAAAGTCCAGTCAGACAAGAGGGAGGCCTCAGAGTAGCTCATAGTCTGACGGTCCTGCTGACTCGGGATGTAAGAGAGGCCAAATCAAGTCCTTCCGTCTCATGGTTCACGCTGGAGGCTTGTATTCAGTCTTCTACATTACAGGTGAGTGCTCTGACCAGCGGGTTGTTTCCTGTTGGAGATCTGCTCTGCAAAAATAAACACAAGATGGAGTCTCTAGCCAAACAGATTTTGATTATTTACTGGGATGTAAGAGACCCAAGTTTGAATTCTTGGGACAATAAATATTAATTTATGCAGAAGTTCTTACTCCCCCTTGAAAGAGAGACAGCCCAAAATAGCAAAGAATAGTGGCTGAGGCATACATGAGAGACAGAGATCAAGAGAGAAACAAAAGTGAAGTGAGGTGAAGTGAATCTAGTTTCCCCTACAACACACATGGGAGGTCGAACTATTCAGGGGCATTTCTCATATTCATCTTCCTTCTTATTAAGGCTTCAGAAGACCTTAATTTTCATCCTAAATGGAAAGGAAACCTTCCAAAATCTCAATATTCTTGCATAAGGGAAAAAGACTATGGGAACTTGCTACCAGTCTGGTTGATAGAAATATTAGAAGTATCAACAAATACGTCATAAAGAAGCGGAATAGCAATAGGCAAAAATGGTGTAACTACAGTAACTGTCAAGAAAAGCATATACCATTTGCGTTGCTGAGGCAATGAAATCTCTTTGCAATTAAGCTCTACAAGCTGGACAGAGGGGTGGGGGCAGAGCTGAGGAGAACAGGACTTTATTGATGGAGGATGGGTAAAAAGCCTCAAAATGATTTTTCTTAATTCCTTTTGTTTCGTTTAAGAGTCCACATCTCTAGCAACATATAAGCATTCTATCTTAATTCCTCCAGCTGAAATATTTTTTGAGCATAATCTCAGAAGAAAGCAGGGTTTGAATTGAAAGGAGAAAGAAGTAAATATTTTACATTCTGTAGCATTCCATAGAGATAGAAATGCATCATGGCCAGGTTTTTCTCAGATTATGTGTTATTTTCTAGTGCTGTTATATGTTTTACAAGACACAATATTGATTTAATGCAGTAGTTGGTTCTCTTGTTGTGCCTTCCAGGCACTATTCATTAAAAAAAAAAAAAAAAAAAAAAAAAAAAAAAAACCCAAAAACAAAAAACCCCCCCACTTAAAAAAAAAACACACAAAAAACCCAACATAACAAAACCCTCACACTTAGCAAAAAATACTGTATACTGTACTGTCCTGTTTGTAGCATAAGAGACTGTGGCTTTTACGCCACTTATACAAGTGAGGTGCAAGCTGAGACAAATAATACTACGAAATCTGCAAAATGCCCCTCTCAAGTCTGTTCAGTTTATAGTTATTCCCTTAGCTGTTTGGGATTTACTAGTAAGTACTGAAAACTTGATAGGAGAAATTACTTTTATTTGTGGAAATTATGCTTCTCTGGATACTTATCATCATGTGATCTGTTTTTCTGTTCATTCCGAATGGTTTGGGGATCATGTTCTTCATGATTATGCCTCCTCCTTCTGAAATCCAATTTCCCTTTTTTTTTTTCATATATGAGGCAACTGTGTTGCCTGCAAGTAGGTTGCTTTGTGCCCTTCTGAACTAAGATCTCCTTCACAACCTTCTTGAATAGCTCAAAGCTTAAAGGAGCAAAAGTAAATATATTTTTCTTACTCTTTAACTGTATTTATTTTACGTTGTCTGCTACCCTGCCTGCAGCACTGCTAGTGTTCCCAGAGCTCATGAACCTATTTACTTTCCATCCACTGCCTGCTGCAGAAGGCTTTGTTCCTGTCTATCACAGTGGGAAAGAATGTTCACAGCTTTCCGGGTCTTATCATAGCAGTTGCAAGTAGACAAGAAATATAAACAGACTTGGGAGATCTAGGTCTGAGGGTGGAAGAAGGTGATTCTTGAGGTAATTTTAACTTTCAGGATCGAACACTTGGACAAGACTTTTCCAGGACTTGTTGAGGCAGCTGAGAGATGTTGGAAGAGAGGAAAAGTCTGTTTACACCTCCTTCCTTTAAAGGAGTCCATCTTGTCCCTTTCCTGTTGTAGACTGCTTGGCATTCAAATGGCGAAAGCTATTGGGATGGTAAATTCTCCAGTTGCGATTAGGAGATGAGCCTCAACTACCACTTCGCAGTTTGCAGACTAATTATGGGAACTTCTCAAGGTTGGAGTTTTTTTGTTGTTGGTTGGTTGGGGTTTTTCAAGACTGGAAATGGAATAAGGGGTTTGCCGAGAGGAAAACTAGAGGAAAGAGAAAATTTGAGGTTAAGTGCTTTAATTCAGAAGATTTCTATTAAGGAGAAGCGACACGATGCCAAGCGTGTGAGATGCCCATTGTAACCTCTTGGGCAGTTTACGATACATTAAATTTACTGTGTTTAGTCTTAGAAATTCAAGAAGATACTAGAACGAACTTCTGAAGTGGCCAGGGAAACCCAGGAGCAGTCTTTCCTGAGGGAAAGGGGTAACTAAGGAGACATTCTGAAGTCTGTGGGCAATCTTTGAGACCTTCATCTGTCACAAATATTGCATGTCTGATATCATCTTCTGTCACTTTTTATTTCATTTGTTTACAAACTGAATTTTTTTTTCCCTCAAAAATACGTCCAGGGAATATCCTTCCAAGTGTTCTATCAAACAGTTGACCTTGAAAATGGAATAACTTGCAAATGAATAGTGAACAAACTGAGACAATAAAAGCATTTTTTAAAATACTCTTTTTTTTCCTCTTTTCTTACTCATACAAGCCATGATGTCAATATTGTAACTGAGCCACAGAAATGACCTGTTTCTACATTTGCAAGAACAGAGTTGATCAATGCAATGCATTTTGTAAGTTTTTTCCTAGTGAAAAAAGAACAGTATACCTAATGAAAAAAGTGTTTACCTCCTAGTCTTTCTTTATTTTCTTTGCTAAAAAGAGACAGGAAGTTACCCTGAGGAAGGGACTTTTCTTCTATGTTTCTGCAGAGTCCAGCATCACAGGGAGAGTAGCAGTTCATAACTTTGATATACATTAAAATTCGTAACTCCAATACATACAAATAATAAACCTTACCTCCCTGGTTTAAAGATCACGCATTCATGAAGTACTACCAAAAATATCTTTTGGCCAACTTACGTAGGAAGGTCTTCTTGCCATCTTTCGGCCATTAAAGAGATTATAGTAGCAATCACATATATGATTTGCAAACTAAATGAACACTTCCATCTTTCATGTGGCATTTTCATACCATCTGGTTTTATTTGGAAGTCCAAACGGCTTGGGGCTAGCCCAGCCCCAAATCCCCAGAGTCTTTTGGTGTGACTGCAACTAACTCACATTCCCCACAGCGGCATGAGGAGAACATCAGCTGAAAACACTTCCCTCTCTGCTGACTGCTGGCTTGATGGGCTAATCTAGTAGCTAGGCAACAGGAAGGAGAGGAGCTTGGGACCAGGGAAGGAAGTTTTCGGCAAGGAAGGCTGCCTGGCTGCATGAAGGAAGTCTACATATTTCCTTACAGAACAGACTCCCTGCATGATAACACAGCATAGTAAATCTTAATTGCGAGTGCTGTTTGAATGGGGTCAAGGTTTGCCGAGGGTAGTATACCCACATCTAAAATTAACTCAGCAGTCTTCCCCAAATGTCCCACATTCTCATTCTACTAGACACATTTTGACAGTCCATGCTCAGTGTTAACTAATTTTATGCAAAGCAGTAAATTTGGAGGAATATATTCCATTGAACAAAGTTGCTAATCTATGTAGAATTCAACAGACAATTCTGTAGTTATTGCAATGGTAATCTGAGCCAATGAAACTTTTTGCCCTGCCTATATTAGATCATTTTTGTTTCAGAGGATGAAGGCAGTTTTAAAATGAATAGCTTTCTTTTCTGTATACTTTCTGTATTAGCCAGTGAAGAAGTATGCAGAAGATGGTCTAAATTTGTTTTGTTTATATGCAGCATGTACATATTTATGTGTGCTTCATGTATTTTTTCATTTAAATTTTTCTCTTTTCCCCTCACTAACTCCTTTTATCATAGTGTGTCCTAAGTGAAAGGCAAACTCAATTAATCATCAACCAGCTTGTACTTCTATGGCATCTGTCTCCCTGATATCTGAGCATTATTTAAGTTTGTGTTGAATTTTGTGTTCAAATTTGCCCATCCTTGCTAGAAAGAGGCATGAGGCGATTTCAAGAGCAATTTACAAGGAGCTTTTTTCCTCCTCTGTATAAGAGCAGCAATTCCTCTGATTCACAGGTTGACAGGAGCACATCACTGTGGTGCTCAGATCAGTGCACGAGCTGCCCATCGAATAGCAGATCAAGTTTAAAGTCCTAAGGGCAAATTCTGCTGTCAGTTACACAGGTGAACATGTAACTATAAGAGCAGAATTTGGCCCCAAGTCTTGATCTTCAAGTCTCTCAGTGGGAAACTTGATTACTGTGTTTAGGACAAAGTGTAAGAATGCTTTGTAAAGAGCTTGATACGCACATACCACGAGACACAAGTCTCTTTTTCTAGTTACCTTTTGATAGCATTTGGGATGTTCTTGAATTACAGCAGCTCTTAGGCTGCATGTTGTACTATTGTATTCCTTTAAAGAAGAATCATTTTCCTTGAGCACCGATATGCAGGACAGTAAATGTAGCATTGATAAAAGCTTCATTGCCATATTTTCATGAAAGCATTAGCTAGGAAAATTGAAGTCGTGAATAAACACCCAGCCTCTAAGATAACGTGTAGTTAATTTTTTCCCTCTCTCTTCCTTCCCTTTTCACCAGACCTCCTGAAGAGTGTCCTGGGTTTCTTTAGCACTTGAAACAGTCTGGATTTCAGAATCATTTCGTAACACGTGCCTGTAGGTGCTTCTGACAGAAGTTGGATAATGCCACAAATCTGGGCATTTTGCTTTGTGAAATTTAAAATTCCCTAAATGCATCATTCTCTGGGGTTCAGTTTAGCCTTATCTAAGTATGTGAGCGATCATTAGGTCCTTCGTTCCACGACGTGACTTCACCCATAAGAGCAGCTCTCTGACCTACCAATCGAGCCACAAGACAACCCACAAGGAGAACGTGCTCAGAGCCAGTTTCAATGTTGCTCTACTGTAGTGCTCCTTTTTTTTTTCCTTTTTTTTCTTTTTTTTTTTTCTTGAATGTGTGAAAGGCAGGCTTTTCTTCATGTTTTTCTCAAAGGTTTCATGAAAATAAACCAACACTTTCTGTATTCGGTGCCTCACACTGAGGTTGTGAGGAAGTGGAGGCTCTCAGGTTTTGCAGAAATAGCTTTCTTACGGCACTGGATCCAGGTTCTTCTGCAGAGGATCCCTAAACTCCATGCACCCCTTTGTTTCCTTGCCCCACCTCTTCACATCTCTGGTCACACGATCGATCAGAGCAATGTCCACCAGATGGCAGCATGCCATATCGAAAATCATTCACTTAAATCAATATTTAGGCATCTAATTTCTTTTTTTTTTTTTTCCAAGATGCACCATTAACTCTAATAAAAACTTGCCACCCCAGAAACTGGGGCGATGCACTTCAGGCGCATCTGCTGCTACCAGTCCCCAGAAGAGTCAGTGGGTGGGAGGACGGCGTCTTAACATGATGCCAACAATTCCCAGCCCACTTTAGCGATGGCAGAGAAAATGAAAGACACAATGGGGCAACTGTGCTTCCTCAAGGCCTTTGAGGGACATCTCTGCTCTCTGGGGTTACAGCTTGGCACGTGCTTGGACATCACAGCTATGAGGACCACATGAGTGTTTGCGGGGTGTAAGAGCTTGATGGACCAGATGTGCCACCAAGGCCTCCCTCTCAGGGACCTTTCCCACCACTTGGTGACCTGAGTGGCAAGCAGGCACAGCGGCACCTCGCAACTGGCTGTTGCTGGTGTGGAAGAGCTGCATCCAGGTGCCAGGGCACCACTGCCAGATGCTTGCCGGAAGAAAAGGTCCAAACTGCTTCTACTGCAGACAGGAGCCAGGCAGAGCTGACCAGCTTGGAACAGAGTTTCAGAGCAGACAAGAGAGGACAGGCAGGAGGAGACACTTTGCATTCAGACATGCATGTGTGTGTGTGCAAGATGAGGAAGACCACGTCTGACTAAAATCTGCCATTAACAATGTTAAGAAAATGACCACAATGATTGTGTCGGCTTCAACGTGGCAATGATGTTTGCAATTCCACCAGATCATAGATATGTAAAGCCATGAAAGTGGTCATTTTTATCATGAACATTGATTCATAGTTCCATAACTAATCATGACAACTTTATTAATTGCTTATTACCAAGGGTTTTCTCTTTTATTAGAGAACAAGTGACTTCCTTCCCTTGTAGTGGTGTATATTTCTCTGTGTGATAGAGATTAATGCATGAAGCTTTGCAGGAAACTGCCTCATTGATTTTGTTGCCTTTGTATTTGTCTTCCTTAGGTGACTTCCAGTAACACAGATAGAGGGGACACAAAGAATTTCACTGGGACATCAGATACTGTGCTTACAGCAACTCAAGTTTGGGGCTTCATTTGGAAACCTCATAAGCAGTAGGTCCATTTTTCTCTGCTGCAATTTTTCCTTCAGTTTTATTGACTTATTAGAAAATGCATTGTTAATTCAGATCTAGCAGTATGTAATGCCAAGATATTTCGACCTGTATAGGTTTTACATAATGTATAATTACCAGAATGTACTCAAGAACACCTTCTATAGCTTTTTGCACAACATAGTTTTGTATGCATATATGTAATGGAATATACTTTTGCATGAGACTTTATACATTTTGCTTTGATATATGCCTCTGTGTGTATGTACGTATTTTACCAGCATTTTAGACATACGCTGGAAAATTGAAAATTTCTGTTGTTAGTGTTTAACCTTATGACTCTGCTGTGTGTTGAATGAACAATTATTATAGGACCATTTCACCCTACACATTAGTAGCATATATTGCATTCACTGAACCTAAGAAGAAACTTGACTTTAGATCCGAATACCTTCAGTAAGGAAAAGTCTTACATCAGTACTTTCGAAAGCCTATAGCTTGGGGATAGTGTACATGAAAGAATGCAAGAGAGCTGATGGGGTACTTTTAAAAAATGTCCTGACAGAGTCAAGGTGACGGCCATTTTTAGCTGCCCTGCTATCCATCACCTCTTTCAGCCAGGCATACTCCATCATATGCAACAGCCTCATGAATTTATGCATCAAGCTGTGCAGCCAGTCGTGCCGAGGGCTCTGGTGACAAGTGAAATTGCTGTGCGCCTCATTTAGCTGTTTATTGCGCCTGAGTACGTGTTGCAGCTGTCATCTTACGATGGGATGATAGTGCTCGTTAATAGACAAGACAGGCAAATAATGATGGAGACTATAGCAAGAGATGCTCATCTGCCAATAGGCTCTCAGCAATATCACAAACATTCACAAAGTTTTCAATCAAAAACAACACTGCAAGAAAATACTGAGGCCAGCATCTGGGTTTTTTTATGTGACTAGCAGTACAGATTAAACTTCTGAGAAACTACAGCCCAGTCTACCACGTAACTTGACTTCTTTACATCTTACCTTTTTTTTTTTCCTGTCTTTTTTAATGCCTTTTGAAAGGAATGATTAGTACATGGCAAAATAACCCACTGTGTTCTTTCCACTTTTCTGGTCCTTTAGCTACAACTCTGCTGTAGCTAGAGTTGTTCCTCCTTGTTTGAGTGGCAAAAGTTTTGCTTAATAAATTTCAGTTGTGTAGTTATGCTGTTGTCCATTAGCCTGCTTGTAAACCTCCCCTGGAAAACAAATAAACAAGCAAACAACAAAACCACTCTATTTTAGTGGCATGCAAAATAATTTCAATAGAAAAAAAACACCTGTGAAGCCCACATTTCTTCTGTGAAACAGCAGATATGATGAATGCGAATTCACCCTTATAAAACTCTCTCAGTAAAGATGGTGCCATTTTCTACCTTTCCCCTCTACATTAAAGTTTGTGATGTGCTACAATTTGCAACGTTTTCTTTTCTGCAGTTTGCAAAATTCTTTGCTCGGAGTAACAGCTTTATAGACTGTATAGACTGTAGTATGAATTTTCTAGCTTATTTACAAGGAAATCAATTTTGTTTTGTAATTAAATCCTTCCATTACAATGGGAAGTAAAGTGTTAATGCGTTTGATGTAATTAGAGGAAGTATTTGTGTATGTTAGATGAAGAAACTTTATGTAAATCCTCCTGGAATTTTCTGGGGAAGGTACTTCTAATCATTTTCTATGTGTACTTGCTAGACGCTTTACCGAATATTAAGTCAAAGCTAACACTTAAAATAATACAATGTTAAATAATACAAAACTCTCTCACGCTTGCACACAAACACACAAAAACACACAAAAGGTATGACTGCAATAAAATGCATTTTGTATAATAGGCAACAACACTACAAAGCGGTTGTGCAGGAATACAATACTACAGAAAAAATCAAAGTGGATGCATAGTAGTTATTCATGGAATAAGCATTTTCCACATGTAAGTGACATGTTTTCCCAGATTATTATTGCATAATAAAATTTTTAAAAAGGAAGACAACCTGGAAAAGCAACCAGAGTTTGTGATGTAATTTATGTGTCCATTCAGTTGCTATTGCTGTAATATTGAGTTGGCAAAAATGAATCTATGGGAGGTTTATGACACTTTCAAAGCGTATATGTCACAGGATGATCTAAAACTGCTTTGCAAAGGGATAAACATTATCCTCATTTTACAGATGAAGATACTGAGGAAAGAGAAATTTCCTGTTCCAAATCAATATTAAATAAAATATACGTGCTATATGACTTGCTCTTGTAAAAATCTAAATAAGATGAGCGATCTATTGTGCAAGGACTATAAAGCCAACCTAAGACCAGTGAGCTTAGGGTAGGTTTCCTCTAAGCGAGCATTAGCCACCTGACATCCCCAAAATAGCTGCACAATCTATGCGAGTTGCCTGGAATCTCTCTGTGGAGACCAAATAAAAGAGGCCAAAGTCAAAGCCCTCTGCATCCTGCTCTGATGGGAGTGCAAATGAAGAGACCCTCTCGCAGCGTCTGTTGCTCTCCTCTGGCTCCTGACAAGTGCTTTAGTTTTAGAGAAACCTGGGGTTTTTTTTGAAAACGAAAGTGAAATCAGATACCCCCACCTTTACAGTCCAACCGATATATCTCTATTTTACTAATTCAAACCTGAGGCACAGAGCTATGATGTCATCTGGCAGAGATCTTACACAAAAAGTTTGTGTAAGACCTGGCTGTTTCCCACCGGTGCTTTCGTTTTTATGAATAAACTCCATAGCATCTTTCAGAGGCTGGTCCCTCGCTGTGAGATGAATAAGTCATTTTCTTCCTTCATGAGGGAACATTAAAATAAATATTAAAAAGCTGTAACGCTGACTGCACAGTCACCAACCAGGGTGGGTTTTTTTGTATGAAACTAACTTGTCATGGGGGAAAAACTGGCATGTGTATGGCTTTGATGCCTGTGTGTATGTGGGCAGAGTTAAGGTTGAGCAGACAGTCTTAACGTCGGAAAACTCCTGTCATTTGAATGCTTCACTTCATGGCCTTTATTCTTACACATAGTTTGCCTGTGACTGTATGTTTGTATATATGTAAATAAATATACATATAAATATATGTATAGGCAAATATAAACATGTGTGTATTTCCACATATGAGTTTCTGTGTCTATTTGTTATGATAGGAGGCTGACTTTGAGGCAGCATTTAAATGAGGGAGTCAACAAAGAAGCAGATTTTGTAACCAAATGAGAACATGTTTTTGTGACATGTCTTTCCTGTCTGTAAAATGTATTTTCTCTGGTTAAAGAGGTGTCAGTATTTTGTCGAAGAAGATATTTTTGTTGAAAAAAATGTTTGGCTGCTTTTCCAAAGCAAAAATGTGGTGGGAAATTCTGGTTTAAAGAAAAATGGACCATTAACCCAACAGAACTGGAAAATGTAATGTCAGAAATGTAATGCATCTTTTTCCCTGTGTTTTCTCTTTCCATTTCCTTTTTACGTTCATTTCTTTATCTAGATATAAACTAAATTAAAAAAAAAAAAGAGAGAAAGACAAGGAATTGCAGAAAGAGAGCACGAAAGGGAGGAAACGAAACAAATAAAAAGGAAATTCATTTTTTTCCCAACTTTTTTATAAATCCTTCTGTACTTGCAGCATAAATTCCTGCTGGAAATTTTCAAAACTTTTGCATTTTTCACATGATACTGGCATGTAATTGGGCCAATGCTGATGACAACTGACTACAGGCTCATAGTTGCATGTATGCATTCCACTATCACAAGTAGGTAATGACATTTATTCTCTCTTCTATTCATTTACACCAGTTTTATGCTGATATTAATTCCAATTAATTCTGTAATTTATACCAGAAAAAGCAAGAGAAGGATCAATTCCAATGAAGCATATATCATTACTAACTATAATTACATATAAAAGCAGTATATGTGCATACATGCACACACATAGTAGTCTATTCTGATTTATGAGATGACATTGCAATACAATATGGCAAATCTATGTACAGTTTGTTTGTCTCTTCCAATTTGTGCTGAAATTATTGTGAAGCCAAATATAGTCTACCCACCACAGTGGTACTGCATTAAAAATAATCTTTCATTTGTTTTTGTCATTTACAGAGCTAATGGTCAGCAAATTTGTACATCCTGCCTTTTTTTTTCTTAATGAAATGGAAAAGGGATGTGTGGTACATAAAAAAGAAGTTTTATTAATGTTTCATAAAATGGTTGCTACAATCAAAGGAACTGCTATGAAAATTAAATTACTGGGCTGGCTCTGAAAATCAGCATAATATGCTCTGTTTAATTCAGTCATGCTAAGATGTTAGATTCTCCTTCATTCTCTCAGCTTTCTCTCTCCTTCACCTGGGGGCATCTGCTGATGAGTCTCTTCTAGAGGTTGTTTAATGACTATTTTACAGCAACTGTCAGCTTTCTAAAGCCCAGTGGCACTGGGCGTCACTGTATTACCAGCCTTTTTACACAATTTGCCTGACTGTAAATCTGAGCTTTAAAAGTACAAGAAAAGCTCTTATTTGATTTAATGACTGGCTGACGGGGGTCGATTAATCTTTTTATGCTTAGATGTTTCACTCATAAAGGTCATCTTCTGTTTGTTTACTCTTTGCTTCTCCTCTCATGGCCAATGAAGACAAGGTGAGAAATTTTAAGTATCACGCAATTGGAGCTGAGTGGCTTGGAGGATTGTTATTGTATATAATTGATAACACAGGAAATCCTGAAGGCACCGTTCAGAATCAGGGCCCCATTGTTCTAATCACTGTATAAATTCCCAGGGATACACGGTGCGATCTCTGGGATATGGATGATCTAATTTATGAGAAGGCGCAATGGGTGTGCTGTAATAATACAACGGAGAGCAAGAAGGCAAGGACACCCAGTGAGAGGAACACTCACAGGGTTTCTGCATAGTTTTTAAGATAACACGAAATAGATAAAGTTTAAAATAGATTCTCCTTTAACCATCGAGGGTGATTAACCACGAAATAAAAGGCCATGAATACACCATAAGTAATATTTCCAGAACTGAATTTCCATTTTCCAAAGTGACTTAGGTACTTAGGATCATAAATTTCATCTAAAGACTCAAGCACATTTTCCAAAAGTTGTACATGTAATAGAAAAACACATTTTATTTTTAAAATCAGTTATGATTCTTTGTCTCATTGCAAATCAGGGGGACTTAAGCTCTTACTGGGTACGATTTTTCCAAAGCCTATAAATATGATAACATAGCATCTACAAAGAGAAATGATGAAGAGCTATATATATGATTCTGCAGCTAAGGTGGCAATGACTACTGGGTCAAATTGGGAGAAAAGGCACCTCTTTGTACAAGAATTTCTCTTAATTTCAACAGTCCTATTTGTCCAACGCCACTAACTTAATTTCTGACATGTAACAGGCTTGGAGATACTGTCTTTTCTTTTACTTTTGAAATAGTGCAATGTCCTTTCTGACACATCAGTGGGTTCCATGAGAATAGCACATAAACAGTTATTTCCTCCTTTAATTTTGTATCTTATCAACTCTACTGGTGGATTGTAAACCTTTCTGTCTCATATATAGTATGAAACCCACTCTTGACACTTAACTCATAGCCTTGGCGACATGTACTGTGCAAGTGTGAAAAAGTAGAAATGGCTGATCCTTCTATAGCAACTGAATTTTCATGCAACCAGTAACAGAGGTGAATTAAGTTTTATCACCTTGATACTTAGAGGGTTTATATAACATTTTTTCATGCTATTTAGGACAGTAGGTGAACATCACAGGCTATCTTGATGCCAGCACTGGAGAAGACCTCAAAGCAGGTCTCTTCCCTTGTTCTTTGTGGGTAGTTGCGTCATTGTGTCAGTTGGATGCAACATGATTCAGGGCAAACAGGCTTTACTATTTAATGAAAATTTGTTTAATTACATAATTTTTTTCAGATTTGGTGCAGAGAGAAAATTGTGAGTGTTGAGGAGAAGATAGACTGCAGATTTCCCTGCAGTTTTTCTTGATTCGTTGCTTTCCTGTACCACAAAATCTTTCTCCTTCTTTAGCCATCCCTCCTCTTTAACTTTTTTCCCAGTCTTTCCCTCTTTTCTTTGATTTGATTTGATTTCCAGTAAAACAAGTAATTCGCATCAGGAAACCAAACTCTGAGCAAAGGGCAAGTGACAGGGTAATGTAAAAATGATGAGGTAAAGCTGGTAGCACCTGACACCATCTGAGGCCTGATGGCCCTCTCGGAAGTGGGGCAAAGCGTACTACTGCTTAACATGCACCAGCAGTGAGAGAGAATTAAAATCAGCAACAAATACGACTAGTCCTAGGAGGTGAAAAACACATAAAAAATTTTACTTCAAGTCCAGCTGCAAAATGGCTATTCCAACTTGTGGGAAATGTCACGGCTTCAACATTTTGTTTCTGCTTTGGTATAGAAGGAGAAGGGATACCTGTCAGTATCCATCTCAAACAAAACTCTCATCATCTGGGTACAAGCAGGATCTGGAAACCTGTAGCTTCTGTTCACTGTTGAGACTGAGCAAGAGCTAGAATATGAACCTGGCTCTTTAATGCTGCCACACCTCTGAACTATCTAATTCATGTGCGTCTCTCTCCATCATTACTCTCCGTTGCCCCACATCTAGGTAAAAAGAAATACATGCAGCAAAAGAAAGTGAGAGATTTTCTACATAAACTCGTACTTCAGACATTAGGCATAACATTTTAGCTATTCTGCAGTGAGAAGTTTTTTCTATATCTGTCTTTCTCTGGTTTTAATCAGAAGTTTCATTCTAAACTTGAGAGCCTTCCCCCGTCAAAGTTTGTTTGAACTCAATAAGCTCCAACAATCGTTTGCTTCAATGCATCAGCATTTTTCAGTGGAAAAATCCTTATCAGTAAAATCCTGATCACCTTAAGCATCCTTGTCTCTCTCTCGTTTTTGCTGAGATGATTCTGTATCAGAAGAGGAAAATCACTGAACTAATTAAAGATTTGCAAAATTAATTTGAATAAAAACAACTTTTGGCTTACAATTTTAAAAGACTGTATTTACAATGGGTGAATTATTTTTGTAATGGTAAGGGAAGCTTGTACAACAATTTATATTTGGAAGGAATCCCTGGAGCTTCTCACTGGCCAGAAGTTTTTAACTTCTATTCAGTTTAGACTGGTATTCAACAAATTTCTTCTTGAGATAACATCTTTTTCTAGATATATATATTTCCCTCTCTTTTCTCGTCTTTTTTTTCACAGTCTTCCATGAAAGGTAAAGAAATCTTTTCTTCATCTCCACTGTACCCCTCAAATTTTGGTCAGTTTTATCTTCTCTCCCTTTCAGTGCTGCTTTTTTTATGACCATTTCTTAAGGTCAGTGAACATTTCACTAATACCTGACTTTTAAATTCATATAGGGAGAGAAATCAAGCAGTGCTAAATTCAATTTTCTGTTGACTTCATTCCTTCTGTTGTGCAACTGTTGGATGGTCAGTTCAGTGCATCAGTCAGTAAAAGTTCCTTAATAGGTGGTTAATGGACATATCTGGAGACTGGAGCACAAGAGTTTCAAGGAATGCGAGAAAAAAAAATGCACGTCCCCTGCGTTAAACAGTGAGCTTAATGATGAAAGCCTACTGAGTATGTGCTCTGTGAAAGTCTGTATTCAGAATTGGTCTGCAAGTTCAGTATTGGTCTGCAAGACCAAATATCTATTTTTTGTTCATAACGTGAGGCACTAAAAAGGTTTTTAAAAATCTGGTTCTGCACCATTATGGTTACCCTGGAATTAGAGAACCCCTCACAGCCAGGGTGTGGGAAAGTAGGAGGCAGGTCTGGCTGAGCTATGTGGCCAGAGATCATATAAAGTACAAGCCAGAACAGTGGAGATTTGACACATGCCTATCTTACTATTTTTCCTTTCTTTGAGCCACGTTCTGCCATACAGCATATGCTAACTGCTATCTAGTTAATCTAATCTCATGTCCTTCATATTAATAAATGGTCACATGGAACTGATTATTCAGCAACACAAAAAATAGCCTATGGAATTTCCAAGTAACCCCGTGTTTTATGCATTAAGTTCATTCTTTCATGCAGCGCAAACTCCATTTTGGTCACTGAAACCATGGTGTAGAAAAATTTTAATGACCCTTGTGTTCTTTCTGCAATTCCCAGCATTGAGGAATCACATTTCTTTGAGAAGCCTTATGCTTCCACTTAGTTTTGCAACTGTACTTTCACTCCGCAGGCAAATTAATCTGAAGTGGATCTGCAAATCTCTGAGGAAAGGGTAGGAGATGTTTGGGCTTGATAATTTGATATGTTGCTATCAGTACCAGACTTGGGACTTCACTTAAACAGGCCAATTCTTCCAATGGTCTTATATCCCTTTTATACTTCTAGTGGTCTTCCCTTTTAAAGACTGCTTCACTAACTAAATACACTTCTGGAACTCTACCCTTCTGCTTGTAAATATGTGTTCTGAGTTCTCATGTAAATATGATCTCATCTTTTGATCCCTATCATTTTGCAGACTTAGGCTGGAGGTACCGGAGCTGTGTAGATTCCTGTTTTTCTTGTAACCATTTTGGCAGGCGTGTGTCAGTTTGATCGATAATGATGTCTGGATTAGGCAGTCCCAGTGGCAAAAATGGACTCTTCTTAGGCTTATTGCCAGATTTTGAAAGCCGCTATAATGACATTCTGCCAAGCAAGCAAGATCTGAATGCAGATTGAACCCCTTTAAAAAAAGTGCAGACTAATAGGCGTTATTGCGTGAATAATAATTAGCACAATTAAGTGGCTGGCGCTTTGCCTGTGAAATTTTCAGTGCGCACAATTAAAAAGCTCTACAGAGTTTTGTTAACTATTGTCAAATAATGGAAAGAAGGAATTACCAAGAATGATGCAATCTTGAAGACCATTCATCTATGGCATAGGAAAAATTCTTAAGGAAAAAAGTTTCAACAGAACATATTTGAAGGCTAGACAATAACTGCAAATCTTGGAAGGAAGTGAATCCTCTGATGCATAGATTTTTAAAGGAAGATAAAATCTTGCAGATGCAAATTTTGCAGTCCTCAAAGATTTCCCTCACATTATGAAGCTGGTTTGTGGGTTTTTTTAACCTTCTTAAAGTTCTTGCAGAGAGTGAAGGGGGTAGATTAAGACACTGAAAAGAGCTAATCATCCTTTGTCCTTCCTGAAGTTTATGGGCTGAAGGAATGATGCACTTTCCAAATCACTTTTGACTTCACTGAGTCGTCTCTGAAGGAGTAAGTTAGGTATAAGCACTGAGTACGTTTTCTATCTAGACAGAAGTACGAACGACCCCTCTAGTTCCAGCGATAGGTTCAGGGCTAGCTATCAAATAAAGATTATTTGCTTACCAAGTCCTCTAGTTCAGCTTTACTTGACACATGTATAGTTTAGTATGAGCTATATATAGCATAGTAATACATTGGCTTAACATCAGCTCAGGAAAAATACCGTTAAAATTTATGTGGGATTTAATAAGGAATTAATAGATACGAATGGCTTTATAGGAAATAAAGTCTATCAAACAAATCTAACTTTAAAAAAATTACAAATTACATGTAAAAATAAATGTAGACTTTTATAAGGCTTTTAGCTTAGATACACATGATCTTCTGGCTGAACTTTATTACTAAACATTAGTAATGCCTGTTATAAGGATTAAAAACTGGGAAACTAGTGGGTCTCTAAAGGTAGCTGTCAATGAGATTGTCATCTTGAAGGGAGTGGTTTTAACAGGGTGCTTCAGAGATCAGTACTTCCCCTAGCACTATTCAATATTTTCATCAGGGGTTTGGAAGTAAGTATAAAATTGCTGCTGATAAAATTGGCAGGTGACACAAAGATTGGCAAAGTGGTACATAATGATGAAGATGTCAGTCATACCAACTGAACTGAATTGCATAGTAAACTGTGCCTTATTCAAACAAACTACATCTCAATATCGGGAAGTACAAAGTTGCAGTTCTAGGAACAAGGCATGCAGGGGATGTATATGTAGGCTGAAGGACTACGTCATTAACGTGGTGACTCCGAAAAAGATTTATGGTTAGTTGTAGATAGCAACTCATATTGAGCTCCCAGTGCAATGTGGTGGTTTAAAGGACTAATGCAATCAGTGGATTCATAAACAGGGAAGTGTTAAAGGGAAGTGTTAAAGAGAGGCACAGTGTTTCCCCTTTTCTATAAGGCAAGAGTAAGACATATTAGATTACTAAAAAAGTTATCATCCACATTTAAACCTTTAAAAAGGTTATCAGAAAACTGAAATTGTAAAAAAAATTTTTTTACAAAGCTCCAGAAAACATTTGAATTTTTGAAATAAAGCTTTCCGGGGGGAAACTGAATTCAGGAATTCACCTCCTGAGGAAGCCTCTTTACAGAATATTGGTATTTTCATGTGGAGAAAATAATGGTTGTCGCAGGGTTCTGAAACGCGCTGAAAAATGGCATAAGATGAACTTGTGGCTGGTAACTGAAGTCACATGTATGCAAATGAAACACTGGCTATGTTTTTTTTTAATAGCATGGACAGTTAACCAGCACAACAAAATACCAGTGAAAGTTATGGCCTTTCCAGCTCTGGTGTTTTCCTAATGTGAAAACTGAGCGTCTATTGGGGAGACAGCTTTTAGCCAAGCATGTTGCTGGCCTCAGTTCTGAGTTAAAGGGGAAAAATTACAGAAATTATTGGGACTGCATGAACCAGCTCTCCTATTTTCCTTGATGCGCCATGTAGTTGTGACTTTTAGGAAAATTCCTTCTTTCCATCTTCTAGCCATTTTAAAGAACTGAGAATAAATGGCAAGGCACCAGGTGAGAAATTCCTAAATGTTTGGCCTGCTTTATCTCATTACTGCTAACTAGTAATCTGTTTTCTGACTGAACTTTTTTTGTCTTGATGGACATTCAGTAATAACTGCATGATCTTAATTGAAAAATGCACACAAAATAGTATTCTGTTCCACAGCTCTTTTGTTACTGTTGAAAAATAAGACCCTCAAAGCAGATATAACTTAAAAGTGAAAAATCGGGTTTTACGTTTTTTTGCTGTTGCTGTTGTAGCTGTGGCTATAAATCTGCTAGTTAGTTTAATGGCAGATCATAAGGAAACCATATGGCTTTCCATTAACTGATTCCACTTCTGTTCAAAACTTCCAAATTGGCTCAGTCCGTGAGAGCAAGTGTCATGCTTCGTTTACATACATAGAAGTGATTGACTGAAAATACTCTTCACCTAGTTTGTTTTAATAGATTAGATATACTGAAAAGGTGCTAATCATTTTTTTACTTTTCATAGAGGTCTAAATGTCCAACGGAACAGAGTAAGGATTTCCTTCTAAAAATAGGTGTTTCTTTTGCTACACCAGGCAATGACTGATGATCGTATGATAGATGCTGACATCTTAATGGTGGCTACTGTATTTTCTGTAGCTACTGGTTTCACTGCTGTCGAAGTGGGTTTTTTTTCAAGACTGATTCTATTTGGAACCAAAGCCAAGCTTATTAAATTAATTAATGGGGACCCACTCCTTATAATATATATGCAAATTTCCAAAGTGAAAATTTGGTTAATAAATGTGAAAAGAACTTGCGCCCTGTTCTTTCCTCTTAGCCTTTGAAGGCATGCCCCCACCTGCAAACAGTTTAGGGGATGGAGAGACTGGAAAATCAAAAAGATGCCACTGGAATAGTAATAAAAATAATGCAGCTGACAGACAATGACAGAGCATTAAATGGCAGATAGCAAGTAGTGAAAAACAAATTTATGCAAAATAAGAAAAGAACATCAAAGAGAGAACCTCTCACAAAGTTAAAGGCAATGAGTCACTTCATGATGAAAGAGCCAGTTAGAAGTATGAATGCAGTTTATGAAACATTAGCAATCCCCCCACTAAGATGCAATCAAATCTTGAGTATGCAGTATATGTTTGTAGTGGTAGTGAATAAGAAAAGATTCTGAAATCTTTTGACATATACACAAGTCATAAACATTAAGTAATCTACTTCAGAATGCTTTAAATTGAAGAACCACGTAAAACCTCCTTGTGCCTTACCTTCATTATATAACGTGCATGTACTAGTCTCACAGGAATTTCAGACGCTCATCAATATTTGTTAATCTGCAAGTTCCTGATGAAAAGTGGTATGTGGTATTTCAGCACACCTGAAGTAGCAGAAGCATTAAGTACCACTTAAAAAATTCAAGATTGTAATATTTTCCCTCACACACAGAAATAAGAAAATATTATGAAAGCTGGGAAAAAAAAAAACCAAAGGCAAAAAAAAAAAACCCTAGCCCTTTGGATCTACTAATATCTTTTCTCTTTTCCAGTCATAAACCTGGAATAGTTAAAAAAAAAAAAAAGCAAAGTGTGTTAATCTACATTTGTAATCAATAGAAGCAGAAAGTTTAGCCACTTGTGAAATGGAAGAACCTTAATAAACATATACAATCACAAATTAAAGTGAATTGAAACTCAGTCATTAGAGTGAAAAACAAACTCAGGACCAGAAACATTCAATAGCACATGATGTACAACTTTCTCAAGAGAAAGTAACATCCTAAAATGGAAAAAGAAAGGTCAGAGCAATGTTTCACCTCGGCAGGCTGAAAAATGGAAAGACAAAATTGTTCCTAGGAAGGGGTAGAAGACTAAGAAGAACAACTCCTGTAAGGATTCAGCTCGAAATTGGCCAAGGGGGGCAAAAAAGAGATGATGGAAACATAAAGGAAAATGTAAAGCTCCCAAGAGATTTAATCATGGCAAATCAAAAGTGTGATGCTAAACATTGTGTCCCAGTTTCATTCCACTTTGCTTTAAACAAGAAAATTAGCCATCTCTCTTAAGGAAGGATCCCTCTCCCATCCTGGAGGAAAGGGGGAGGGAAATTTTTCTCAGCCCATCTCAGATGAGATAAACCCCCTCTCTTGGGTCTCTGCTTCTCTCTATGGACTATAGAGGGAGCTTGAATGATTAGTTTAAGCTTGATGACAGTTAAACTTGTAGACAGCTTAAGCCAGGTGAGATGAATCCTACCCTTTGTTTACAGCTCAACACCTCTAGCTGCTTGGAAGGAAGAGGAATATCTACCTACAGATATTACAGTGGAGTCCAGAACCTGGCTGGTTTACCTGGCTCTAGAAATGAGAAGTCTAAAAAAGGCTGGTGTCCTGGACACCACAAACTGAAGATATTGTCAAGTGTTGCACTTGGTTTCCATTTTTCACATGTTTGAACCTTATTTTTTCTTCACGTTATTCATCTAGTACTAGCCAGAAATATCAGCAAAGGTGGGAATGTCTTGACCTGAAGCTACAAAGCAGCTCTCCTGAATCAATTTCACCTCTCGACTCTGCTTTATGTGGCTCTGTCAGGGAGACGTGAGAAGCTCCCCCTACTCTATAGTAACATTTCAAACTATGCCTAGGGGTATTCTTCACTTTTGAGCAGGGTTTGGCGGTAATAAAACATTACTCATTTCCCTGCTTGCTTTCTCTGAGCCACAAGAGCAAACATATAGTCAGTGATAGCTCTGCTCAAATGTTACTGTATAAAATAAGTGAGCATGGCTTGCATACATTATCCCATCACGGAGAAAGGGAATAATTTGCTTGGGCACTATAAGAATATGAATTAAATGAAGAATTTGCTTTTACATGCTTAATACAATTTGAAATAAATGACTGTTTGTTTAGTTATGATGTTCTTTTTTTTTTTAAATATAGAAGCTAAATTATTTCTTTAAATTATCAGACTTGTCTATCTATCTATAAAGATATATTTACATGTAACTTATAAACATATACTTACACATTTATAATATACATACATAAACACATACATATATACCTATAATATCCTCCCTTCAAACATTTTATTCTTACAAGATAACGAACCAAGTTTTACAGGGGAATTATTTGTTACCCTAATGCAGTCTCGTCTCCCACGAGAAAAGATAGTGAAAAAATCACCGCCGTAACACTGTGAACATTGTGATTTCTCCCAATGAGTAAAATTGAAGAAATTTCTCCTTGAGAGCAAAAAGGCAAGCTGATTAAGTCAAAGAGGTGTTATAAACCCCAAGGGAAAACAACGTGCTTTATTTTTGAAGTATTCCCAGCAGAAGTCTGGGAAATCTTACATGTCCTCTCACCACGATCCATCATTATAACTTAGCTGTTTGCAAATCCTCAGCAGGTCATCATATTTTACACTTGCTAACCATGTAAACACAACTGGGGACTCCTAATTACTGTAGATAATCTCAAAAACTTTCCACTTTCGTAAAGCATACAGAAAAGGCTGGGAATAGACTGTTTCCCATGTCGTTGTGTTTGGCTCATGTATATTTGTATAGCTGTCACTTTTCCGGATCTCTGACTGCAAGTGTAAAGCATCTTTTTCATACAGATATAATAGCTCGTAACAACCTTGGAGATGCTCAGTTCTTGTTCTGCATACAGCAGGTGGGTTTGCTGTGCTTTTGCTAAATTGTTTAATCAAAGTGCTTCATACTGAAGGGTCCATGAATAAATATTGTAAACATCATCAGGGGAAGTGATTTATATTTACTTCAATTTTGCCAGGAGAAAACCTAGATTATCTTGAATTAGCAGCTGAAGTTTTTGTATATTAGAGTTTGTCAAGTATATTAAGGAGAGCATCGTGTACAAAAAAGACAGCAGTTTCTCAGGTCTGGAGGTACATGCTTCCTGAAACAGAATAAAAAATGTTAATTATTTATTCTTTTATTTAGGTGAAATTTACACCAGTATGGCTTATGACCCTGGCCCTGGAAATGCATGTTCAGAGGCATCTCAAAGTACCGCTGAAAAATTGAATTTTGCTGGCCCAAAGATGAGAATCTAGAAGCCACAACAAAGCAGGCTGCTCTTTCCCCAGTGAGAGAGATGGCATGGGCAGCCTCAGAGCAAAAAGCCCAGGGGAAGCCCCTTAGGGCCAGGCTGGCTTCTCCAAGCCGGGAGGACGGATGAGGATGAGGACAGCCACTGCATCCTCCGCTGCACAAATACCAGGGCCTTACTGGAGCACTGACTGGAGCAGATCTGCGCGGCCCAGGCACGGGGAAAATTAATGGGACGGTGAGGGGTCATGGCTGTTCTTCTGCCCCCGCCTGCCTGCTGTCACAGGCAGCTGCCTACTTCACCTCTGCCTAAAGTTTGCCAGCTGCATATCAGATTTTACACGCAGAGTGGTCCCTAGATGTGGTTATCATTTATTTATATACTAGGTAGCAGAATCAAGGGTATAGCAATTACCACTTCTTAGAAGAATGTTTTAGGGAAACAGATGAATATACATTTATCATACATTTATTACACATACATGCCTTACCAGGGTAAAAGTTTAATCTGATCAAACCTGAGGTGTGAAGCACGGTGCGTGTTAGGACAAGAAGGAAGAGTTTACTACTTGCAGATCAAATTTACTTTGCTAGGGTGTTGAATGCATTCTTGTAGGTAGAGCACAGCTCGGCATAGGAGATCGCTATGCCATTCCATAAGTAACTGCACTGCAAAAATCACATTTTTAATGGCAACTATTGTGCTAATGGTTATATTTTAGTTATTCTCAAATTATTTTCATGAGGTTAAGAAAAAGCTATATGGAAGCATCTGCTCCTCTGTTGTCTGTGGCTTCACCTTATGAATTTTGTGGTGTCAGAGCTTGTTTTAGAGGTTCTTCCATCCTCTGGACCATTGAACTGTTGCTGCTGATTCCTCCTTACCCCCAGTGGAGGTTACTGTCACCTTGACTGTATTCATAGAAATACACATATACATATACATATATATATATACACATACGCATACATATACACATATACATACGTGTGTAAGTATATGGACATACATGCATATTTGTATGTATATATAAAAATATGTGTCCATGGCGATTTCTGTGTTTAACTAGAACTGTGAAATGATCTGTCTTGCTTGTTTGCTTGTTTCTCACGGACAGAAGAGAAAGGGTGGTAGCTTGCATGGAGGAGACAGAGTGGGATGGGATTAGGCTATGGGAGCTGAGGGGCAGGGAAGGACAAGAGATGTGTTCAACTAATTGTGCTGCTGGATGATTCATAATATGACCTCTTTTGGGGGGGTTATACAGCACGGAGCACGTGCAGCAATCACACACATGCTCAGAGGACACACTGTAAGCTTTACAAGGAGTGTTCATGTTATAATACATACCGCTATTCCGGGCCAGATTCTGCTTTTCAAGTACCTATCTTTCTGCAGTGATTCAACAGAGCCATTTGCATGAATGATAGTGGCAGAATAAGAATCTCTGCTTCTTCATCTGCCTTTCTTTTCAGCTCAGTAACAGAAACTTCACCATTAAGGTTTTGCTGTGTTCAAACCTGCCTGTGATGAAAAGATTTATATTTGCGTTTAGAAATCCAGAGACATATGGTGAATGTGAGAGCTGGTCAGCAATCAAGAGTGATTGATTCAGGTTTGGCCTATCAATTAAGTGACAGAGCAGTTTTAATCTTTTTTTTTATTATTTTATTTTAAGCCTGGGACTCCACTGGAATATTATAACTGCCTTAACCGTGCCCGTGACAGCTGACTTGTACCCATAAACTTTGGTGCATTGATCTATTAGTTCAGCTACTTCAATACATCTTCTTTTCCATAAATATGTCGGAAGAGCTGTGACTTTTTTCCATCCTCACCAGAGGTATCCTTATTGGGGGTGATCTAATATGTACGGTGGTATCTGCACATGCAGTCTAATATCTGCTTTGAATAGCCATACATAATTCACAGGGAGCAGTATGGCTGCGTGGTAACCTACAGTTAAGTGACTTAGTGTTGAAGCATTTCCCTACTCACAGTAGAAAGAGGCACTGGTTAATAAGAGTTCCCCTCTTTTTTCCCAGGGGAAGGGGGATGGGAGGGAGCCGTGGAGGAGGTCTAGATTGCTGCACCAAATAAAACAATGAAGAAAAAAAAGAAAAAGAAAAAGCAAAGGTTCTTCCTTGTTCACATTTTTAGCTTATGTCTTTTGGATTCATTCCCTACCTTGTGTCAGTTTTCTGTACTGACAAAATTCTTGTACACAGTCGCATGGCAAGATTAACTTTAAATCCTCCCCTCCTCCTTCCCCCTCCAGCCCCTGCCTGTCATTGTCTGCTCTTGAGTAAGCAAAGTGAATGTGGTCAGAGCGGTGTGGGACTGTGTTTTTCCGTTCTCAAGGGCAGCCACCCTTCTCATCAGCAAATCCATGCTAGCTGCTAGAGCTTCATATATTAAACTGATTTTCAGTCGCGAGGTTAGTTTCTCACTGGTGAAGCACTCAGCATAATAATACTTTACACCTTGTACTTCAGCAGTCCTTTCTAAACACTAATTTAGTCTCACATCCCGCTCTGAGGTAGGTCAGTATTATCCCACCATATGAATGGGGAAGCAGAAGCCCACTGAGGTTGTGACCTATCCAGAGTCATGCGAGAAAGGAGCAGCAATGCGCAGAACAGAAAACAAAGCCCCCCTGGCTCGTAGGCTTGCACGGTGCAGTTGGAGAAATTATCAGGTGTTCAAACAAGGTTTGTGGCAAAAGAACATAGAATGAAAATTAAAAATAAACCCTCTTGGGGGAAAAGGGGACACTTTATATTCGCTGTTGTCAGATGAGAGAACTGAGGTGAGAGAAGAGTTAAGTGATTTGCTTGAGATCCCATAGGCAATTCTTACCAAACACAGAAATTATGTGTGTAGTGAAGGCAAGAAGAGAGACTGTAATTAAATAAGTGACTTCTCTGATTGTGTTATTAAACACAAAGAAACAAGAAGACAAAAGAAGCGTAACGCTCTGTGTTGAACTTTTAGAAATCCAAAGTCAGTTGCCATTTTTATTTGATCATAGTTCCTTTGTTTGATTTGACTTTTATTTTACTCATTTATTATTTTTCACTTGTCCTTTTGTTTTCTTTTGACAGTAGATATTTTAATTATTAAATTCCTTGTTTTCTTTAAGCACGTCAATTGTCTTAATCATTCTGTTTTGTTGCTTCTCTCTTTTTATCTGATTTCTATTCCCCATCAATACCCAGTTTCTGATTTAAAATGTCTCATATATTTACTCATATTTTCTGCCTCTCTAATTCTTCATTGAGTATTGATCCTCAGCTCTGGTCTCTACCGTTGGTTGTTGAATTCTGGAGAACCATCCCTCTTCAGTATACTTTAACTTAATTATGTTTGTTGTTTCCAGTCTCTCTCTGCCAATTTGGACTGACATTACTGAAAATTAAAAAAATGTAACCTGAGATGATGTCTGTGCAGAAGATGAACCTTCCTTAGAAGACTATATTCTACTCCTGTTTCTCACAGGAACTCTTCGAAGACTCATGCAAGATTTTTATATGATATTATACTTTATATTATGTTATGTTATACTATTGTAATATAGTGTTTATAGTATTGTAGCTTCTTTTTGACACAAAGCCTGAACTCCATTCCTAGGAAAATGGTATACAATTTCTATAATCAGCTATCATGTCTTTTAAAAAAATGTTTTGCATGAATCTGTGAGTTTTAGCTGTTCATCACAACACATTTCTGTCCACTTAAAAACAGCTGTTAAGCATTGTTATGAGTCTGAAATCACATGTCTTTCAAATTCGGCTAACACTTTGGTTAAATATCCCATGAGAGTTCCACAACTGAACTTTTTGTTAAACATAAAAGTAATTCCTTTTTATTGACTTCAAAATTTTCATTGTTTCCCTTTTTATTTTTGATGCCATAGAGAAGAAAAAGAGTGCTCATGGTTGTTTTTTCATATCTATATACTTTTGGGTTTTTTTACTGTTCTTTTCAGTATTTTCATATGGTGCTCTACTGCTGTCTTAAACAGATTGCCCAAACTTTCTCAATTTCTCCTAAAGTGAGTTTTTTCCAAGCCCTTCCACCACTTTGCTACCTAAAAAAAAAAAAAGGAGGGTGGGGATGGAGTAGGTGTAACAACATGCATAATTGTATGAGCATAAGATTGTAACGACATTGTGCAAACCAATACTTCCAATAGCAATCGCTCTCTTTTCCTTAATGCAGCTGAAAAGCTTGTTTGCTTCTTTGACCCTAAGAGAAGACCAAGTGCAGAGCCAAGTTAGGTCCCCAGTACTCCTGTCCACTCCTCTACTTAGCTCACTAGGTCGTGACTCATATGATAACCAAGATCTCAAAGAGCTAATCATTAGTTCCAGCTGGTACCTAAATATAACAAACTGTTTTGATGCAACAGAGCGATGAGTTTATGGCAGATCTGTGGGGTACGTTCTGCCACCAGCTCCCAAACACAAAACTCCCCATTGATTGCGTGCAGAGCATCCCTCAGCAGACTGTTGGCACGTTATGGCTCCCCTGTGATTCCACAGTGGAAGAAATTCGAGGAATTTGTCTCTGACCACAGAATTTATGAGGCCATGCAGAAGTCCTTCATGAACGGCAGGGAGCAGGGAAACGGTTCAGAGCCTGTTGGGTTTCTTCCTTTCTTTTTGTTTTGTTTGTTCTCTTTTGGGACTTCACATGGGAAGAAGAAAGAGTTGAGAGGGAATTCTGGAAAGTTTTCAGCTCTGGCCTACCTCTGCTTCCACTGAATTATAGGGCTAAACTCCTGCTATCCTCAATGGGAACTGAGGCAAATGCTGAGTATTTTCTCATTGTTGCAGATGGGGTTTTTTGCATCTTCAGATATGTTAATGTTCCATTCAATAGAATTTTTAATAATACATTTTTTAAATGTACTTTGTGCTGCTGTAAAAGAGCATTTTGTTCAATTCTTAAACATTGCTTTTATGCCAAAGAAGAAAGTTGTTGTTGCCTATAGGGTGTGAATTCATAGCCAAAGCACACAGGATGTTTGCAGCTATCTTCTTTGGTGGTAGTACTATTTTGCTCCTGTATATTACTTCCATCACAAGATCTCAAACTGTTTTCAAGAAATGTTTCTCCACCTGTAATCTGTAGAGTATTTGTGATCCAAGAAACATTTAAAAGTAGTCCAGAAAAAAACCCCTGCAATTCCCCTCCTCTGCATTACTGTGTGACGGCAGAAGAGAAATATATTACAGAACAAATGCTAAATATACTCATTCTTACATACCTGAGCAAGAAAACAAAATAGAGTAAAAAATACAAGTGACAAAGGGGTATGTCAAGTTTAATTTTCCTTTTATTTGATTGTAAATGAAAATCTTTGCAATAACATTAGAGAAGATGGGCCTTACATCTGATTTTTTCGCTTTTCTGCAGAAAGTTTAGTCCAGTATAGCAATAATAATATTTAGAAGCAGTTGCCTTAAAGAAATCAGGGTCATTACCCCTATCTTACAGGTGGCAATAATGAAATACAATGAAAAATGCATGTTGTTAAAGAGTAACTTCTTTCAACATATCTCTTAAATGGAAGTGGGACAGCTTTCACAGTTTCTAAATTGTATTTGAAGCAGTGTTATGAGGATAAACAAATACATGTGCATCTCAGAACTCCTTTTGCAGTCAGCCACTATGTTTTAGAACTTCAGGCTCATAATTTATTCCACTTAACCTCAGGCACTCTCGCCGCAGGGCTGTATGAGGAGCAGAGCCACCGCCACGTATGGGGTTGCTGCATCCAGTAAGCCGACAGAGGAGAGGTGAGCTCTGTGCCCCCAGGTCCAGCCAGTAGCGACTCTGAGTGTGTATTCCCAGTACGTACACACACACATACACCCAATGCATATATATACATGCACACACGGCTGGCCACACGGATCAGCCCAGGCAGAAAACACAGCACTCATGCAAACACAAACAGCACCAATGGCCTCATCCTGTTCCCCTCTCTAGCTGAGCAGAATGAAAGGCAGCAAAAACTACATAAGAATGAATACAATAAGGCATGCTCCAGCAGACAGTCCATCTGGTAGATGCTACTGGATCCCAGTCTTCTCAGTTGCTGGCACCTGGGCATACGAGCCCCCTGGGACCACAAGCCCCGCTCCAGTAGCCAGTATGGACGCCTTCACTCACAGGTACACACACACACACACAGGGGATCTCTCCAGCAACTAGCCTTAAACACCCAGTTTAACCAGTAGTTGGCTCCTGGATCGCCTGGTGTCCCACTGGCCTCACACTCAGAGCCACACACATGCAAACGGGTCTCCCCGGTAGCTGGCTTTGGTGACATACTGCTCTGGACCCTCTTCTCTATACCAGAGAATCGCATATTTTCACTACAGTTCAAGCGCTTCACATCTGCAAATGCTGCTCCTATATATTTTAATTTCTTCCATATCAGTGACTAAGTCTTTTACAAAATCCAGAATAAACACGACACACATCTAAGAATCAAAAGTGCCATCTGCTTTGGTGCAGTGTTGCTTTTTGATGTGTCAACAAGGTGATTTTTTTTCTTCTGAAAGATCAATGGTACCGGGATATGCACCTAAACACGTTATAGGCTTGGCAAGCCTAAACAGGGAAGTTTTCACAGTTCAGTGTTTTATTTGAAACATTATATATGGGATGCTAGACAAGTCTGCATGGATTTAAGGAGGATTAGTGTAATCAGTGTTACGTTTTATAGTTTTGCTACTTAAGCTCATGTCCTCAGACAACTCACATCCAGGCAAGAAGAAGATGCATGCATTTGCTCTCAAATAAGAATCCAGTTTATTTTTCTCCTCATCTAATGATATGGGCCAGTAAGTGTGAACCCATTTCCCACACCTGTGAGAAACCACTTGTGCAGGTAGTCACAGGAAAAAAAAAGGAATGAGATAACTTTCAGAGGTAAAAGTTCACCCGTGATTATAAAAGATCCGAATATATGGCTTAATTCAGACCTAAATCAGATGAAATGTAGTTTATTTTTAGGTTTTCAAATGCATCTTAATTTGTATTTCTTCTCTGTTGCCCCAACTATCTTTTCATATTTTTATTGTTTTAATTCAACCATTCTCTCATTTAATTCTCCTTTATTTTTATTGTTTCTATTTTCTTGGATTTTGTTGTCTTTGACACAGTATTCATCTACCGGATATAGTTGTTAAATATGAATTCAAAAGTGATGGAAATCAAGTGTGTCAAGGCCGCGGGAAATATCTGTGGGATTTGTAGTGCAGTATCGAAGGAAACCTGCATACTGTAATAAGAAAATTCTGTGCATTGTGAACCTGAAGGTTCATATAAATGCCATCCAGAGCTGTTTCCGTCATTGTTATATACTTTCCTTTAGCACAGTCCTTGTTTTCATAGTAATGACAGCCTTGTCATTACAGCACAGACCAGGAAATAACAAGGTTTGAATCCCACTGCTTTCTCTTCCATACATCCTCGAATGAGTCACTGAGACCTATTTTATAACGTGGTCAAGAAGCATATGGTTACTTTGGTTTGAGAATTCAATCTGAAGTCCTACTACTCCATTATCCAAAATTTATGAATGCTTTTGGAAAAAGCCTAAGCTTTCTTTTTTTGATTTTCTTGTCTGAAAAATGGAGGTGATGGTAATAAATACATACATTGAAGGACTGAAAGATAAACCAGAGTCTTGCAGGCACGCTCATGTTTGTGACTAAATTGGACTATCTATATAATTTTCTGGACATGAAGGCAAAGATATTCTTTCAATTTTCAAAGATTTTGTTCAAAATCTATATTTTTGCTCAAAAGTTTTCTAAATACAAACTACTGTATTTCCTAAAACCACATATTTTGTCCTTGTCTAAAATAAGGGCACTAAGTAAGGACTAACCAGTCAATACTTACTGGTTAATTTCAGAAATTAAAAAGATTTCATAGAATCATAGAATCAAAGGGTTGGAAGGGACCTCTGGAGATCATCTAGTCCAACGCCCCTGCCAGAGCAGGGTCATCTTAGAGCAGGTTGCACAGGAATACGTCCAGGTGGGTTTTGAATGTCTCCAGAGATGGAGACTCCACCACCTCTCTGGGCAGCCTGTTACAGTATCTGCCTCCCTCAAGGTAAAGAAGTTCCTCCTCATGTTTAGGTGGAACTTCCTATACTCAAGTTTGTGCCCGTTACCTCTTGTCCTGTCACTGGGCACCACTGAAAAGAGCCTGGCCCCCTCCTCCTGACACCCACCCTTTAAGTATTTGTAGGCATTAATAAGGTCACCCCTCAGCCGTCTTTTTTCCAGACTAAATATACCCAATTCCCTCAGTCTTTCTTCATAAAAGAGGTGTTCCAGTCCCCTAATTTCATCTTCTTAAAACTGCTATAGAAACATTCTGTCAAAGCTTTTATAATGCAGGTATCAATTAATAGTTTCATCCCAAGAAATAATTTGTAGGACAATTTGGTCTCATAATTACCTCTTCTATAGGCAAGAAGTAAAGAAATTTAAACAAACTCTACGAATCTTTCGGTTAGAAGATGCTAGATCCCAGTTCAGTCCTATTATACTATGTCAGGAGCCCAAGGTTAATTTCTCTCTCATGGCTTGACTGGAGAAGGTGGACATATTCTGTTCAATGTCAGAAACACAAATTAGCATGACTGGGCACAATCAATAATTTGTGCTAAGAAAAGCTCAAGGCAAGGATAACAAGACTGAAGGTATGTTGGCAGAATGAAGTAGGAATCTTAGCTTGTCACTTCTCACCATTCCACTTTTAACATCAGTATAATAAACCCCATAATGGACACTAATAGCGCATACTGTTCAACTAGATATTACAGGCTTCATAGACCAGAAGCTGAGAAATACTACAGGTGGCAGAGTGAATGAAGAGGGTTTAGGTGTTTAGTGATCAGGTGCTAAAATCCTTACAATTTTGTGCAGTAAAAACCAGAAATCCAAAAAGATGAAGCACCTGAGCAGCGTGGCAGAGGGTAAAAAGACAGGCTGCTGCAGAGATTTGGAAGAGCTGTACAGGTTGGGCTTTTAATATCATATCATATCATATCATATCATATCATATCATATCATACCATACCATACCATACCATACCATACCATACCATACCATACCATACCATACCATACCAATCATATCATATCCATTAAGCACAAGAAATACAGGAACTGACTTGATCGAGTAAGGTCCTTTCCCCTGTATGCTTCTAAAACGTGAGGTTTACTTTTTACGTCAGTAAACTTGATTCCTCTAAATCTGTCTACACTGTCTCTTATTCAGATTGTCCAGCTCTGCCACCTCTAATTCCTCCCAACAGATTAGTGATGAAGTGTTTTGCTCTCAGTGGTGAGTCAGAGCACCCAAGCTCATGTCACATGGACTCCAAAATCACATAGACAGCCCTACACAGCTGCAGGGACCGATGCCAACTTTATCCTCTTTCACGGTAATCTCATTAGTACCTAGCTATGAGAACATGCAACTCAGATGTGGAGCATGGGTAACTAGACAAGCAAATGGCTATGAATTTGTCTTGATAGATTACACGTCATACATAGTCCAACTAATGTTAACTTCTACATGCTTCTACGATTTTTTTTCAGAAGAAAGAAAAGTGAGTGATAAATTTTTAAAAAATGTTAATTGAGATTCCCATGGAAGAAGAGAACAAATCTATGGACAAATTCAGAGTAACTTTGACTTCCGAAGCCTTGTATTTGATTATCATTTTGAAGTTTCTTATAGAATGTGATTGATAGGAACTGAATCTGAAGCACTGATGTGTGAGGAATATGTCAGTATACAAGGATCACCTGCCTCTTTCAGATATCTACCTGCAAAAAATTAACTCTTCATGAAAGTCTAGTGGGTTTGGGATTTTAGGGGGTGGGTCATGTGGGATTTTTTCCCACCAGATTATATCCTTTTCTAGGAATAATGGCTAAAAGTGTTGAGCTGGTATTTGATCTGATCCCCAGCATCTATAGGTTATCCTTCACTAAAAAGCCACTTGACTAAAAGACTTCAGAAAATGGAGAACTGTCAGTGTCATAAAACTGGAACAAACCCTCACTAGCCCAAAACCTCAGCCAAGTACTTAAGTCCTCTCGTTCTCATTACAGCAACAAACACAGACTAAAAGCTTTTCCCATCTATAACTTAGTGGATTTTTAGCATGGGAAAGTGGAACTTGATCTGATATTTTACCCGCATCTAAAGCTGTATGATGGGGTAAGAAAGAGGATTTTAATAGTTACTATGCATCAATTTACAAAAAAACCTATGGAGAGGCCCCAGGAAACCTTATCTTTTGAAAGCACCAGACTACACAACTATGAAGAGACTCATTTTGTTTACAAGGTTTTACACATTCCTAAACTTTAAAAGCACAGCAACTTGCATTCTGCTATTATTCACATCTTTCCAGTGTTCCTACCCCTGTGTCCACATGACCTACCCCCAAAGAGGAGCCAGTCAGGAGTAGCACCATGTCCACAGGTACATGTACGTGTGTTCTGATACACTGCAGAGCCCTTAAAAAATATAAATACCTGGAACAGACTAACCTCCCTGCTGTGTGTAAATACTAAATTGTGTCAGTAAGCTCAGCTTGCTGGAGGGATTTATTCTGTTTTACTAGATCAAGATTGACTAAAAATATCACTTCAATGACTGGAAAAAATAACCTTTCATAGCTAGAATATTTCATAAAGACAAGTGTTTGTTTTGTGTTTCTTTGTGAAAGTCCAAGACCCAGAAAACCATCTGGAAACATCCAAATATATATATTGATAAATTTAGAGTGAGTTTTTGCTGCCAAATGTTCCTCTTTGACAAAATGTTTCCATAATAACCAAAAGAGGACCCTCTTTATCCAGTAAAAACAATAAATAAACAAAAAGCTCCAGCAAACAAAACCACTGAAATTCTTCTTCCTGGATATGTGAGTATCACCATATGGGCTTCACCATCCAGTTTCTAGTGAGGTGAACTATTTCTTTGAAATACCTTGTGACTAACGAGGCACAACACAAAACCTTTAAATAAATAATTAATGTATGCTTTTTCATATAGAAACCCATTTATATTTCACTTTGATGCTTTGTTTATCTTTTTTGGTTAAGGTAGTCTTCAAAAAGGAGACTGAAACCACACCTTGTAAAAATCAGCATGAACACTGCCGTGTCTGTGAATTAGCATTTGCAGACTAAGATTTAAACATATTTTTAGTGAAGTGGAGGAATTCTGTGACTTTCCCTTTGGCATTCCAGTCCACAGATTAATTCAGTTGCAGTAACCATCCTTAAAAAGTTAACTCCTTCCCATATACCTTACAGCATTATGATTCGAAGCCTTTCACGAAAGCTGTTATTTAAATCTGTCCAATTCAAAAAAGAAACTGAGCAATGATCTTTTATACCCTCATGAAATACTGTTAACATGAAGATACTGATCAAAATGATGGTACCTTTTTTCCTCAATAAATCTATGAGACTAATTCAGAAGAAAAAAAAGTTCTACCCTAAGCAATCCTGAAAACTAAATTCAATGTGCACGCTTTGGGAACATAGTCAGAGACGTATTTTTATCACAGTCAAAAATAATTCAGTTTTAATTCAAATCTTTCAAGGACTTTCAAAGTCCTTAGAACGACTTAGAGAATCAATGACTTTTAGATCATTTTACAGAAGTGAAATACTACTCTTATTATTAGTGAATTAGCTAATCTAGAATACTAAAATAAAACTTGGAATGATTTTTCACTTCACAGGGCTTTTCAGAGGTAGTAGTATTGTTTTGTATTTCCACTGAATATTAATTCCGTTTATATTTAATACTTTATACATGGAAAATCTCAGCTTTGATCAACATACTTCTGACTGTGTCTGTAGGATCTCTCACCCAAACTTTTGTGTCTGTTTATTTCTCTAGGTGATTGGTCCAGAAATCCACTGGAAGTCTGTGATATATTCCCGTGTAGAATCACTTTAAGTGCCTTAAATGCAGCTTTGACTGCAAAATTTCAATTTACTAGCAATGCTTGAAAAAAATGCATCCAAAATGCAATCAGACCTTAGATACCGTTTTAATTCAAAGTTCTGAGGGTTAAATTCAGCCCTTCTCTGGGGCAAAGAAGGGAAAAGATTCATATTGCCTAATTTCCAGATGTCTAAAAGGCAGTTGTCTGAGTTATTTACTTCATGCTCCCCTTTATAATCAATGGAGAGAAGCAGGTAACTCTAAAGAGCAATTCGTCTTCTTGTAAGATAGGAAGGATGAATGCATTTTAGGTGTGCCTATTTCTCTCTGCTGACTTTGAGGGTAGTCAGGGATGACTAACTCAGATGAATAATTTTTAGATGTCTAAAGTTAAGTGAGATGAATCCCACCCAATAAGTGTACACATCCTTTTCTTCCTGTTTCATCTCTTTTTCAAGGACTTAATGGTAATAGTGCCTTGGACAGAATTTAGTAATTAGGGATGTGTGTGTGTGTGTGTTTGAAATAAGAATGCTCTTGACACATTTATATGGCTATATCTGCCCTCTCTTTCTCACACTGACAAGGCATCAGCTCTTTCCAACCTCACCCCACCACTTCCTTAATGGGCCTGCAAACCTGACAAAGCATTCACTCCTCATCCAACAGGACAATCAGCGAGCAGGTGAAAAATGGATGCGGGAGCGGGAGATGAAGGGGTTGGACCACACAAAGCATCCAGTGTGAAAGAGAAAAAGTGTTATCTTGCTCCTGAAATCTGAGAAGAAACACTTGTTATTTGAGGGAGGTTGTAAACCTGGGGCATGGAGGGTGTCTGCAGGGCAGGACCGAGCTGGGTCTTAATGGCTATGCGAGGCAGCCACTTGAGGTTTTTCAGATGCATCTGTAGATAAGTTGAGGGAAGCTGAAGGGTTTTTCTCTACTTGGTCTCTTCCAGGTGTAAATATGTTTCCAAAATACAGTTTTTAAAAGAACCCAATAGCTAATGGCAGTAATAACACATAATGAATGTTCTAATTATTTTATCCATATATAAGAACTTTACTAAAAAATAAAAAGGTATGAAAATGGGAATAAACAATAAACTTCATACTGTTGTTGATATACTGTTCATATGTTCACTGAACAATCTGAGTTATTCGGCACTAAAAGTCTAATAGTCTCTTTGTTTCAAATTTGGTGCTTTAAAAAAGAAATTATAATGGTGTTTTGTTTGATGTTGAAAAATGGAATTTACAGAATGAAAGTGTACGATTCATTCTTTTTCTTTGCTGTTTTCATAGGAGCGGTAATTCCCTATTAATGTTTTTAATAAAATGTAAAATCACTATTATTATAAAGACATTATCATTATGCCAATAGTACTATAAAAGAATCACATCTCTGATGTGTATGTTAAATAAGCCCGGTGGGAAAAGAAATGGAGGCCAAATGGCTGCCGTATGTCAAATGAAATCACCTGGGTGACCTTGTAAGAATGGCTAAGACCATGTTCCAGACCCTGTGACTTGCTGAGTAGTAGGGCTGAATTTAGGTATTATTAATATAAGGTTTTAATAAAGTTGCCTGACCATGTTCAATGTGCTCTTTTGAGTCTTTCAAAAAAAATTTCCATAATTACCAAAGCTCATAGGCCCTAGGGCTTAAAAATGACCTCTTGTTTGTTTTCAGTGAAAAAGAGTAGAGGCAGGGAATCAATTTAAATCAATATTTTCAGTAGAATTGAACAGAGTATTTACCAGAACGCCTTCTCATTCTTGCCTTTTTATATCTGGGGCCCCAAGTGCACTTGCATATATGCAAACCCACCTCCTCATAACTTTAGCAAGGGGTGCCAATTAAATCTAAGCTGGCTGTAGGGAGTCCAACTACACTCCTAATCAACTTGAGGAAAGGTTTTCCACTGACTACAATGATGACAGCACAAGTTCTACATTGCACAAAGTGCTTACCAAGTCCTCAGTTTGACAAAGCACTGCGCAACTGCCAAAATAAAAAACCTGAATGCTCTCTTTTTGTAATTAACCCAGCTACAGCATTACACTGTACTTTTCACGATGTAAACCAAAAGTCTTAGTTCTGTTAGACACTATGTCTCCTAAATTTATTTAGGGCTCACTGAGATGAGAGGAAGCAGAAGTTGGGAACGGGGTGGGGGGTGGTAAACAGCTGGCCCAGTCTTTAACAACAATATTTCCTGTCCTTAAATTTGTACTCTTTTATGTTTTTATCTTCTTTTAATGGTTTGCTGCTGCATCCTAAAATAAGTTGTTGTGAATGGGGAAAAGAAAGTGTTAAGCTAATTGAAATGACGTTCAACATTTAAAAGTAATTGTCTTATTCAGTACTGAGAAATAACTAACAAATACTCAACTTAATTACTCAGTATTCCAAAATGTCCTTTGAATAATGATAGTGCTCTAGGGCCTTGAGTTTAGGCCATTAAAGTGCCCTTTCTGCCCAACTACCCAATGAATGCTTTAGGGAGACTCCTATTTTTACTGATTAGCAAACCTCTATAATCTATTTGAGAATACAAGTGACATCTTTCTTTGAGTATCCAGGACCCATGACCTCAGGGAGATGTGCTGTGTCACAGGCTTGACTGATAGAAAGGCAATATTCCTCCTTCAGACTCTAATTGGAACTACTCAGTGCAGCTGAAGAATTGAGCAACTCCTTATTATTCCCTTTAATGGCCTTTTTGCATTTACAAATCATTTATCAGAATCATCCCCAAATGAAAAATGATAATAATAGCAAAGATATTTGGCACAATATGTTTGGCGTGTTATCCAAAGGCTTTGTACGGAGGCATCGAAGTACAGGGGATGATGTCATACCCTGGAGCGGGTGCAAAAGGGGAATCATTCTTAATTTCTGGCTGACTTCCCAGGCTTTCTCTTGGTCCTCTTCTACCGGAATCTGTCACAACGCTTTCTGTCACAGTTGTAAAATACTTTCGGAGAAACATAAAGTTTTTATGAGAAGAATGATAAAAGAGATGACTTATTCTAGGGCTGGGGGTTAATATTTGCACTTGTGGGCTGACTTTGAGAATTAAAAATAAAAAGAGATTGAGGAAGAAAGTCAGAGTCCTTTATTTCCCCTTGCAGTTATTCAGAAGACACGGCAGCAGCTGCACAAGATCTCCTATACAAAATCTAAGATACTGAGCTACCGTCATGGGATTCTGAGCGTGGTGGGTTTGTTGGTGGATAGACTCCACTGCTGATGATTTCCGTTTTAACATTTTAAACAGAAAGAAAGAAAGAAAGAAAGAAAGAAAGAAAGAAAGAAAGAAAGAAAGAAAGAAAGAAAGAAAGAAAGAAAAAAGAAAGAAAGAAAGAAAAAAGAAGGAAGGAAGGAAAGAAGGAAGGAAGGAAAGAAGGAAAGAAGGAAGGAAGGAAAGACAAATGCTATGTATAAAATTACAATGTATTTTATTTCAGATTCGGACACTGGTGATGAGATATCTCCTAACCCTTGAAGACACTGGGTATACCAGCTCATGCCTTCTGGCTTAACTCACAGAGCAGTCTGTACAGAATGACTTATTCTTTTTTAACAAACAGGACTGTCTCAGAGACAGAATACTTTTCCTCCATGTGTTTGCCCTTTTCGTATAATATTTACTTAGAGCCACCTAATGGGAAATGTCATTGAGGTTTTGAGTATCTTCTGAAGAATGGGAACATTAAGATACTAAAACTGCATGCTGTCAAAAACTATCTTAAGTGGTCTGGTTCATCAAGTAATACAGTACGTAGAATTGAATTTAGAGGACTTTTTATGTTACAATGAACAAGGAAAGACTCTAATACCTGTGATACACTTGGCTTTTTTTTTTTTTTTTGAGGAAGGACAGTCTCCTAGTTCTTGAAGTTTATTAAAGCTTTAAGCTGTCAGGTTATTACTGTCAGTTTCAAGAAAGGAAAGAGCTACTGATGTAAAATTAATTTATTGAATAGAATTGTTTTGCCCCAGGGGAATAACATCACCATTTAATTTAATTTCCCCATCATATTGTCTCATTTGCAGAGGAAAAAAATAACTTTCCTTTTTAACAGAGCAAAGTATGTTATGCTGAATGGTGAATTTGTCCTTACAGTTTTTCTTTGTTCTAGATTATCAGTTGTCATAAGAATATTTCAAACTCCCTGTGGCATCTCCTCACTCCATTTTTTGAAAATACTGAACTGTAAAAGCTCTCTCAAAGGTCCAATCCTGAGCTTCTTGATTCACGGAGGTATTTCCATTGACACATTTTGGTTTGGATCAAGCCAAAGGGGAGGAGAAAATAAAAAACAGAAAGTATTAAGTATTAGAAAATACAGCTGGACCGTTTACCAGTCTGTCCAGGATGCCTTCAGTATCCCAGGCAACCTGACCTTGTTCATCTGTAATGAAATTAGCAGACCCAGGTGGGAGATCGCTGCTGAACAGTTCAGTGGGATGGGATTTATTTATCACAATTTTAGAGCTACTCTGTCAAATCAATAGATTGCCAGGTCCAACCTCAGTGGAGGTAGAGGGCTTGTAGTTACAACCTTTCTACCACCTGTTTGGTCAAAGTACTGTCTCACACATTTTAGGCAGTTAAATTGTATGCATCTCCTCAGAAGACAGAAAATTGTTACTGTCTTTACTCGATTTATTGAAAGAAAAATGCTTTGCATTTCGGTTAACTGCCCCTATGAGGAGTGAAACCATGGAAATAATTTAGGGCAGATTTTGGTTGAGCAACATCTTAGCATTTTTCCAGTCTTCTCAGTTCCTTCCTTCTTTCTGAGAGTTTCACTGTACCTTGCAGAGGTTATTAAAAGCAGAACACCATGGACGTGATGTATTACAGTCTCTTTAGTAGTTACGGTTCCCAAAGAAAGGAAAATGCAACCAAATAGGAGGTTTGCAATATAATCCTGTGTACACTGTGAACCTGGCACATTTTGCTATAAAAGTCGATATTCTTGCTTTGGTACCCGACCCACACCAACTTCAAAGCTTGAAGTGACTGTTGAGGGCACATTTTTTACCATAGATCCAAAGGGCCGAAGAGTTTTAGGTATCTGCTGCAGCATGCTGCACGCCTGCAGAGGGTTACAGTAAAGGTGAGGGGAAGCACCAAGAGCCAAGATAAATTAATCAAGCCTTAACACTTGAACTTTAAGAGAATTCAATCACGGTACAGTCAAAAGTTAATATATCTACTTAGAAGACTAATTGCTGTACAGACTTTGTATGCCTAATAGCTGCAGAACGTATGCAATGGGAGAGGGAAGGGTCACTGTGGTCTGAAGCATTCCTTCCCATGCGCTTCCTAAACTGGAGTTTAGACATGAGGAGAGATAAGCTAAGGGGAGGTAAGACCTGGGAGATATCCTTGTGTAGGTCAGGGAAGTTGAGAGCAAACGCAGGAGTCCCTTTGGGAGTCTGGTTCCCCGTAACAAAGGCAACGGTGCTACCTTTCGGTGACGGTGATAACAAGCAGAGGTCAACCTCTCTCTGAGAAGTGGCTGCCACAGGAAAGATCTCTCTTCCAGAAAAAAAGAAGCTTTAGAAATCTTTAGGGCAAAATAGAGAGTCAGTCCTTGCCATTTAAGTTGCTGCTGTTTGTTAGCTCTCTGTTTCGGTTGTTTCAAGTAATAAGCACAGAGGCAGTCATTACAGTCTACCGATATAATCATTCTTTTTTCAAAATCCATGCCAAGCAACAGAGACTTTTTGAGAAGTTTTGCTTAGTTTTGTTTTCTTTTTTAACAATCAAACTCTGGTGTTTTTAATGGCAGAACTGGAGTCCAGGTACTGAGCCAGTCATAAACTCTCTATTTGAGTTTATAAGAGATGATCTAAATTTTTTCCAGGTTTATCTCCTCACATCACACAAATAGGAACTAGTACCAGTGAACTCCTTCATTTCTTTAAGCTATTTTTTTCTTTTAATATCTCTCTACTATTTACTAGAGCAAACCAGACTCGTGGGAGGTCCCAAGAGGAGCAGCACCATGGGCCAGAGCTCCCACTGCAATGGGGGAAGGTTCTGTGCACCCCTGAGACCTTGGCTGTTCAGCTGGACATGGAGTAACCCTGACGGCCTGTGTGCAGAAGGACAGCTTTGTCCTAAGCAGCATCAATGGAACGGCCTCTATCTTGGCTGACGTAAGGGGCCTTCAGAGGTAAAAGCTTGAGAATAACATTTTCAGAAGCATCTAAATAAACTTGGGGACAGGTCTTGAGCAGTGTCTAAGGACAAAGCTAAAGGATCAGATTCTGTGGGTTGGCATTATATTTATTTGATTTTGTTGAACACAGAAAGGGTGCATGTCATACCCAACAGTACGGTACAGCTTATTGCACAGCTTATGTCACTCTTATCTTCAGCAAGGGCAAGGAGGAGGACCCAGAGAACTACAGGCGGGTCACCTCAATCCCAGGGAAGGTGATGCATCAACTAATTCTGGAAAACATTTTGAGGCACACGAAGGACAAGAGGGTGATTGGGAGTAGTCAGCACAAATTTACAAAGAAGAAATCATGCCTGACAGACTTGATAGCCTTCTACAATTAGTTGGCTGGCTTAGTGGATTAGGAAAGAGCAAATTATATTGTCTGCTTTGACTTCAGCCAGATTTTTGACACTGTCTCCCATAATATCCTCATAGACAAACTGATGAAGTACAATCTAGATAAGGGGACAGTGATGCGGATGGAAAGATGCACCACAAAGCACAGATGGAGATCAGTCACTAGAATACATACATTCCAAGAGCTGATACTGGGCCAATACTGATTAAAATCTTCATTAATGACCCGGATAATGGGACAGAGTGCGTCCTCAGCAAGTTTGCAGGTGGGGAGACTGGGGAGACTGTTTGATACACAGGTGGCTGTGATGCCATTCAGAAGGACCTGGACAGGCTGGAGAAGAGCTGACAAGATCTCATGAAGTTCAACAGAGGAAAATGCAAAGTCCTGCCCCTGGGGACAAGTCATACCACCTGGAGAGTAGCTTTGCAGAAAAAGATTTGGGGGTCCTGGTAGACAACAAGTTGAACATGATCCAGCAATGTACTCTTGCATCAAAGAGGGCCAACAACCTCATAGATTGCTTTAGGCAAAGTCTTGTCAGCAGGCCAAGGGCAGTGATCCTTCCCCACTATTCAGCCCCAGTGAGACACATCAGGAGTGCTGGGTACGGGTCTGGACCCCCCAGTACAAAGGAAACAGGGACATACTGGAACATATACAGAGAAGGGCCACAGAAGCATTGAAGGGACAGGAGCATCTGACATACAAGGACAGGCCAAAAGAGCTGGACTTGTTCAGCACGGAGAAGAGAAGGCTCAGGGAGATTTGATCAATATGTATAAATACCTGATGTAAGAAGGCAAAGCCAGACTCTCCTCGGTGATATCCAGTGACAGAACAAGAGTCAGTGGGCACAGATTGAAAGACAGGAAATTCCGTTTAAACAACAAAAAAAATATACACACACACACACATCCTGGGAGGGTGACTGAGCACAGAAATAGGTTGCCAAGAGAGGGTGTGGAGTCTCCATCTTTGGAGATATTCAAAATCTGACAGGACACAGCTCTGGACAACCTGCTCTAGGTGACCCTGCTTTGAGCAGGGAGGTGGACAATAGACCTCCAAAGGTCCCTTCCCGTCTCAGCCAATTTATTGTTATTCCTTCACAGATGCCTCATTTGTCTTTAGCAAACTTCTAACTTCAATTTCTTAAGCTTATAAGACATACATGGCTGTCTCTTAAGCAGTACTGATAACACAGTACTAATTACAGAGTTTGTTTCATTCCTTGGTCCCCCTGTTGGAGCCTGAAACATCCCTGTATGAGTACTAATAGTAATGGGAGATATTGAACAGCTCCTGTTGGTGTAAAAATACAACCACCGCCACTGACAAGTTTCCCTAAGAGTCTTTTGCTATGATATTCAGATACTTCTTGTATAACCTTCTGTCTGCCCTCTCACAGATGGTGGATGCTTCTTCTGGTAGGAGCTACCCTTTGTACCCACATGGGTAACTTGTGTCCATGGAAGCATCCATTGTGTCTAAGTGGTTTGAATATAAAATGTACTTGAAGAAGTAAGAGTACAGTGAAGAGAAATCGTTGTAGTTTCTATTCAGCAATACAGCAAAGCCCTGTCACCTGTGCTGCAAAGTAAACTTTTCAACAAAGTAGAGAGAGAACCTTCAAAGCAGTTATTAGCATCTGAAATAAGAAGGAGCAAAGCTCTGGAGCACTAGAAGTGAAAGTATCTCCTAGAAATGTACTTCATGAAAAAAAAAAATCTGAATCTTGAACTTGTAAATAGCAAAGCTCAATATTTAACACAATGGGGGGGAAAAAAGCTAATACAACATACTTTAAAAAGTTAAGCTGAAAATTTTAGAGGGATAGATGGTGGGAGTTCATACCCATTTGGAGTCAGCAGGGAAAATTGGCTCCAAAAGTACAATGGGGCTAGTTACTGGTTATTGCTGAAATGAAATTACTCTTAAGCAGTGCTAAGAACTTCAGTTAAAATTTCTATTGTGTTTAAATGGACAACTAAAGGTTCGGAGAAATTGGGTTCAAGTAAATGGAGAGGTTCCCAGCTGTGTTCACTGGCAGATCACCAGCATCAGAAAGAAGGGAAAGATTACCATTTGTACATTGCATTAAATTGCATAATGTCAAATTGTCCCAGTCTTATCCCAAAAGAAAGACGTTGAAGAGAGCCAGAGTGGGGCTTTTATCATGGCATCTAGTTTAAGGAGTAAAGACATGATTCATACTGAACAGAAGGGTGGGGGAAAGGTAATGCATTATGCATTTAATATGGACGTTGCTGGCCCACTGAGGTGACGTTAGTCATATACATTAGTAAAATTATGCATGCACCTTGCCCAGTTGTGTGGAGTGAAATTTCTTCTAGAAATATTATCAGATAAGATTGCATGCTGCAAGGTAAACTTCTGTAAAGGCTTTGGTTAGCACAGGAAAAGGGCTTTACCTTCCGCAGGATGCAGTTCTGCTCATTGGTGGGGTTGCCATTGAAATTGCTATTTGATTTTTATTTACTTATTTGTTTTTCAGAGAAGGTGGAAAATAGAGACCTGTGCTTTCAATAGAGACCCTTTCTTTTTTTGCACTAATCTAAATAAATAAATGGAACTACTTTCTGTGCAGCTGTTCTAAAACTAAGAGGCATGTTAGTGTAACTTGCTACGTGAGAGACATCATTTTCTTAGCTAAAGCAAGAGCTGAATTAGGTTGGAAAATTTTATGGGACTAAAGATCCAGAGAAAATTTAAATTGTTTGCTTTTGGTCTGTTATTCTTGTTCTTCTTTTTCTTTCCTGGAAGAATGACTAGATTGTCTTGGCAGCACTAGTTTAGCACTGTAATGTAACCAGCAAGATTTTCTCTGTTCTGTCCCCATTTTTCTAATTCACTAACCAGTGAGGATGAAACACTATGATTAGACCATTTTCACCTTGTCTCTAAAGAAAAGAATTGTCAGTGGGCTGAGCTGGAAGCATCCTGTATTTCTATGATGGAAAATACAAATGATAGTGTATCTCGATTTTTTTCTTCCCCTATTAAAACTTATATGTACTTTTGAATCAGTCAAGACTGAACTGAACCATTTCTGTTTCTCAAGCAAAATCAGTTTTATTCATCTACTTTCTAAACAAAGCAAAGAACATGCTGGACTTTTTCTGCTTCCTTGTCTGGTGAGCAAAGTACAGTGCAGATAAAGTCAGCAAGGCACCCCAGAAGGTCTAATTTGCACACTTCATCACAACAGAGCCAAGCAGAGATTTTCACCTTGTTCAGAACTAGTATGGATATCAAATCAAAATAACAGTGTTACCTTGAATCTCTACATTTTCTATCTTTGCATCGCCCTGCACAGCTCTGAACTCTCAGCATTAGAGGGATAACCACACACTTATTGAAGCAAAGGGACAGCTGAAGGACTGGGAAGAAATCTTTCACTCAAGTTACACTCCAATTTGCAGATACAACATGTCTGCAAACAGTTCTTTCAATTAAAAACAGCTTTAGCTTTGTAAGCCTGGAGTGCTCTCATGCTAAACCCGGCATGGGATACACAGAACAGTACCCCATCCTAACAAGGCATGAACCTGCAAAGCATACGTGGGCATGCTTGTGGGTCTACAACAAGTTTCACTCATCATAACTGCCTTGTATAGCCAAAACTAGGCTAAGTCTTTCTAATATTAGTAAATTTCTATATAAATCTGTGTGAGTTTATGCGTGTGTATCTGTGTGTATGTCCAGAGAAAATACTATAATGACAGTAAATCTGCTCTCTCAGGCAGGATAATCTTGGGGATTTTTTAAAATTTTCCAGCTTGTGTCTTGTAATTATTATCAAACAACTGAGGAGCCAGTAGTTCCCAATGGTGGGGTTTGTGAGCATTTGACAGCAACCGCTTCCATTTTTACGAAGAGATTATCGAAGAATTCCTTCCGGAGTCTGGAGCTGCCATTGCACCTTGGCAAATATTAAATCACAGAAAAGTTAATGTGCAATAGCTGCCTTCACTGTATCAAGTGTTTTTCACATATTTTTCCCTTTATTCAAAAGCACTATTATTTCAGTACCTAGGGCATTAAATTACTGTATTAATTCTTTTCTTAATTTGTATATATTTGATATAGTATCTATTTTTAATTATCAGAAGTCTTATTTAATTTTGACTTCATTAAAAATTACATATGGAATTGTACACATACTCATCTCTTCTACATGTGAGAAGATGCAGTATTCTGTTGGCTGGAAATAGTCAATTAAAACGTTCAGTGCATAAATACAAAAATGTTTTCCCTTATCAAAGATTATACGGAAGAAGGATGGTCTTGTGGTTAAAACGTTCAGTGCATAAATACAAAACACTGCTTCTCAACAAATATAATAGAGAAACCTTGTGATTAAACAAAGGGAGGTAAGCCATCGCAGCTGCATTCCTGGCTCTGCTAGAAACTCCTGATACGGCTTGTGGCAAGTTACGTGCAGAAGATTTTCAAGCAGAGGTGATACAGGTGCCGTGCTGGGAACATGAGTGCTATTATTTTCTAGAAACAGCAGAGGATGAGGAAATTTTCAACACTGCTCTGCTGGATTTCTGAGCGTTCATCGCTGTCTTGGTGCACTGATGTCACCTGTATGGCAGTACAGGGGCTATTGGGAAGGCAGTAGGAAGTCCCCTGTTGATAGATGTACATATTCCGCCACATTGCTTAGGACCTCTGAGTGCTGAGGGAGATGGGCTTGGTCTTTGTGGTCCTCAAAATAAAAAAGAAGTTCTATCAATAGCTGCTGAGCTAACAGCTTCACACAACAATAATTTGCCGTTGCCCTGCACTACTGACGTCAATAACCCTGCTCTTTCCCCTTCTTCCCTGAGGAGCCCTTGCCTTCCACACACACGTACACACAGCTTTCTCTCAGGTCCCAGTGTGCCCGCGAGGTACTTCAGCACCCTCCCTTTTCCCCAGCAAGAAGCAGCATGTACTACTCCTGGATCCCAGATTTGTGGAGCAGGAGGCCACGTGAGACAATAAGAGCTGAGCCCAGTTATCTGCATCCCTCTTGCTTCCCTGCTCCTGGTTTTCACAGGACTCATAGGAATCTAAAATCTTTTAGTCAGAGGCAGACAGACAGACACAGAGTAGCTTTTTTTCCAGACTCTATCCACACATTGAATTGCATTTACTTGATGTGCTCCTTGTCTGCAGTTGATTGTATAGGCCTTCCAAATATGAACGCAGGTGTGTCCAGGGCTGAATTCTCACTCACTGTGGTTTTAGTTCATGTAAAGAATAAATAAATAAAGGAATAAAAGATTAAACAGAGGACTTGGGTGCCCTTCTGTTTCTTAATGTTTAAGTGGGCCATAAGCAATGAAGTGGTCAAATGCTCAAACAAAGTGGGGGTTTTCTCCTGTAGAAGCTTTAAATTTTTAGAAAAATGTGCAGGCAAAAAGGCACCTCCAGGTCAGCTTAATCACCTCTAATACCAAGCAAAGGTTTTGGATAGTAATCTTGTATTTACACAACTCAGTCAAAGTTCAGGTACACAAATCCTTTACTGGATCTAGAGACAGGTTCCAGCCACTTGCTCTTGTCTGTCCATGGTGGTATGGCAATGTTGTATCTGGACTAGTCTCACCCCAAAGTGAAATTGGTTAGATGTAAATATGTTAGATATCGACAAGAGGTTCCTTCATGGAGGGGGGACCTGGCATGAGGCTGCCTGCAGATTCACATGCTGCTTGTTGTATACTTTGGTTTAGCTTAACCTTTTTTTAAGGACACTGATTTGAGAGTTAGTTACTTTTGATAAAAATGAACCTGAGTGTCCAGAGAAGAAAACTGCGTATTTTAGTTATTTATTTCAAACTTTTTTAATAGTAATTGGTTACCATCCTGCAGGGATGCACAGGCATGTAGGACAAGACCTCAGAAATGCACGTGCAGGTGTTCCTCTCTCTCCCAGTGTGACTGCTCTTGCTAGCTGTGAGAGAAATTGTAAAAAAAAGACAGTGCATTAGGAAAATTATTGCTATAGCATATTTTGGCATTGCCAATAAGAATGCCAGACTTTATTAAAAAAAAAAAAGGAAAAGAAAACTCCACAGCGTTGCAGCTGGATGAACATGAAACAGTACCAGGGGACAGACATAGCTACGTTAAGATAACTTCAGGGTTGTGATCTGTGTACCAGAAAGAAAAGTAATGAGAAATAAGTTTAAATTTTTTCAGAGAAGAGGAAGCTTACTGAATAACGTTGGATAGGAACAAAACTGTTCAAGAATTTACATTGAATTCAAAGAGTAATTTTGCCAAAAGAAAAAAAGCTTTCTTTATATTAAATTTTTTTCAGAACGACTGAAAGATTTAATCTTTTTCATAGCAATACGTTTCAGCTACTCCTTTTGGAATAGCGTTTGTTGTTTCAAAGCTGACCTTAAAAAAAGGAAAAAAAAAAAAAAAAAGACAAAGGACTTCAAAACTGAACAACAAGTCAAAATATTGAATTTTAGACCAGATGACTTTTTTGGGCAAATCCCAAATTACTCTTTTATTTCCTCAAAGGAAATCTGGTTTGGTTTGTTCAAGCTAATTGGTTTTTTTCCTTCTGCTTTTTGCCAGTTTCATAAAGCAAAATTAATTTTTTCAGCTTTTTTTGTGGACCTTTTTGACAAGAGAGAAAGGGGTTTTCAAAATTTGCTTTGATAGGAAATAAAGATCTGAATCTGGTATGCTGTCACATTAATTTGTCTGCCTTAAAAATAACCAAAAGCTTTACAACTTGCCAATTTACAACTGTAAAAGTCTCCTTAACTATTGCTGCCATTTATCTAGCAGTTAGATGAAGCTAGTTAGTTTTTTATATTGATCAAGTATAGGTTGGAAATTAAACACCTGCTTTTTAAATGTGTTCGTCCCTCTAACCCTTCCCGTGATACTAATTAAAATTACGATAGGAAATGCTGCATGTTTGCACAGGCAGATTAAGATATGTTGAACACACTTTTTTCCTAATCATCGAGCGTGCTTTCTAATAAAACCAAATCCTTAGCAATTCTTATAACCTCGCTACGGGCAAGCAGAAACCTTGCAAAAGAGCTGTGTTAGAGATCTCCTTCCAGAAGAACAGTTTCTTTCCATTCTACATACATAGCGTTTTATCCCTAAAGAGGCATTTTCCCTATATATGTTCTCTATTCCACCCTATAAACTGTATCTCATTGTCTGTCCCTGGTTTAATATCACAGTTATGTGACACTGCCTGAACCATGCTGCTGAAGAGTAACTCTGAAAATATTTTGGAGAAAATGCTTGTGTTTAGTGCAAAACTGTCTCTGTTAACTGCATTTCAACTAATACATAAACGCACTCCAACCTTAATTGCTCTGATTATTGCATTAACCAGAAAGTTGTGACTTTTCTTACATTAAAGCAAACTATTATATACTTGTTCCCCTTCTCATCTCCAAGGCCCAAATACTTTATCATCTGTCACAGAAATTTACAAAGATTTAGGGAGTTGTCTCAAAGTTATGACTAGTATTTATTTTGTACCTGTTATTGCAAAGAGCATGCTGTACACAACAAATATCGTAGTCAACAAAGACTATCTTAAGCCAATAGAAGTGCAAGAAATTCCTTGCTGATAGCGGAACTGTCATTTTGTCAGACTGATGAATCTAAACTTCAGATTTAATTCTAACAAAATGTGGATTTAGTTATTTTTTCATAGAATCCTGTGGATTCTTTCACAATACTGAAACCTCAGTAAACAGCAAAGTACTGCTAAAATTCATTCTGTTAAGACACAATAAATTACACATAAATGGTGTTCCTTGTACAGTAGTAATCCATATATAACAGCAGCTGAGGGGTGCTGAGTAAGGAGGCTAGTTGAAGCGTGAGCTGGATGAAGAAAGTATTCTTTTCAGAGAGTAGCTGCATTTTATGTAACAGTTTCTTTGGTATTAATTGGCTTTTTCTTTTCCTTATCAGGACATTTTAGTGTCTTTAGTTTATTTCAAATCTCAGCACTACTGAAAAGCTACAAATTTTGTTTGATACACTTGCATTCTTTTTGAGAAAAACACAAACTTCATGATTCAAGTCTGAGGCTGAAAAAAAGAGGCAGAGATCCTTGTTTTAAAGACACTGTTATCCTGGTACTTCACACAGGTTATCATTCCCTAGAGCACAGGCTAGAGTTTTCTATCCAGCTAGAAATATAGCTGCTATTCT